>CAUYQV010120366.1:0-23578 GCA_963574575.1 Galagoides demidoff
AAGAATAGATCACAACTATGGCCCAAGATGAAGGAGGGAAAGGGGGAATGGTGAGATCACACCAATGGTCCATAATGCAAGTGTACATGTCAGATCTATTAGTATAGAGTATAAATGTCTTAACACAATAAGTAAGTACACAAGATGATATATATATATTAACCAGTGTGATGTAAGCGTTTCTAATTCTATATGAAATCAGCACATTGTACCCCACAAATGCATTAATGTATACATAATCTATGTGTTTGTGATTTCATAAAAAATAAGTAAAAAAATAAATAAATAAAATACGTACTCATCTTTATTATCTCTCTCTTTTTTTTTAGGTGTGGTGGGCAGCTTCTGACTTGGGTTGGGTTGTTGGACATTCCTATATCTGCTATGGACCACTTATACATGGAAACACAACAGTTTTATATGAGGTAATAAAATTAATACCATGCATATATAGTATTTATTTTATTAAAACAGATTGAGAATTGGTGCCAAGTAGAAACAGAAAAATTTGGATGGGGACAGTAGACAATTTTATGTCTTCTTCCTGTTAAAAGTATGACTTCAAAAGAAAAAGAGGTATGTATGGGTGGTGCCTGTGGCTCAAAGGAGTAGGGTGCCAGCCCCATATGCTGGAGGTGACGGGTTCAAACTCAGCCCCAGCCAAAAACTGCAAAAAAAGGAAAAGAGATATATAGAAAACAATAGCCAGCTATTTCAAACATATAGAAGAAAAAATTCAATAGAAATTAAATTTTGAAGAACATGAAAGAACACCCTATTTTCTATTTCTAGACAATTTCTAGAAAGTGTTATCAAACTGATATTAATTTTAGAGTTCTAGAAAAGAAAATGGTAACCATTAAACAAGTAACATAGATTCACATTTTTGTCTTTTCATGGTGTTAATGGATTTACCAAGGTAGGGTGTCTCAATTTTAGGTAAATATTATCCATGTTTTCTGACAATAGCTTTGTATATAAGGTGGAGAAATGTAGACTGACCAGATTCATAGCTAAATAAATAGCTGTTGGAATGCTCGAATGCATGGAATAATGTTACCTAGGAATAAGGTTTCTGTATGTACACTAGAATATTTCCCTCATATGCATATTCTATTTAATTTTATAAATATCTTACATGAAAACTTAGAAAATACATCTATAGGATTGTAAGAGACAAAATTCTTGTATGGATAATAAATATGGCGGTTCACCAAATAGTCATTCAGAATGATTTTAGACATTTGTGACAAAACTAACAAGACCAAAAGATACCTAAATCTTAGTCTTACACTTAGATTAATAATAGTGCAGAAATGGGCGGTGCCTGTAGCTCAAAGGAGTAGGCGGTGGGTTCAAATGTACCCCTGGGCCAAAAACTTCAAAATAAAAAAAAGTGCAGAAATGGCAATCCCCTTGGGGGCAGGACACAATTATAACAGGGACTTTACCTAACAAATGCAAACCTTGTAACCTCATTCTTCATATGTTCAATTAACCTGAAACAAACAAAAAATGAAACAGAAATAAAATAGGGGAAACTTGGGTTGGTTGCACTTTCTGTGGTTAAATCACTGCATGTTATGATTGTCCAGAGCTCAAAAATAAGCAGTCAGTAGGATTGCTTTTTAAAAAATAAATGCTCTATGCAATAGTACAATCTTAATTTACTCTTCCACATTTGAAAATTTGTGTTTAGTTCTGTGTTCAGTTTAATGGCGAATATAAAAAAAATATTAAATTACTGGAAAGCATCGGAGGAAGGGGGGATGGATGAAAATCATGTCTTACATGAAAGAGATAAAGGAATTGAGGACAGTCTGAAAAATAATATATTTAATGTGCATATAAGTGCCTTTTGATTTTGAAAGAGCTGCCACATGTAATGTAAGTTCTCTTATAATGTAGTTATCAAGAGTTATATTTGGAGAATATTCAGAGGCAAATTTAAATGTCTAGTAGTAGAATAAGTGATAACTTTTCAAATATAAGGCTCTTTTCCCATAAAGTTGTCCCTTATAATCTGACAAGGATTGTGTAGAAAATAATTTTATGTATGGGAGAAGAGTACTAAATGATGTCAACGTATTTTATAATCTTAAAATTCTGCACCTCAGTGCTTCTGAAAAAAAAAAATCAGAGGCTATTTCTGTCTTTCCGAATGTAGTCCTTATCATTCGTGTTCCTTCATTATTAACTGGCTGGTTTTCTGCTCCTGAGTGCTGAGAGATATCACGGCAGGCTTTGCCCTAAGAATCAAACCATCACACACTATTCTCCACCTTTTGTAACGTGCTTTGGTACCTGGCAGACGTGATGTGCATTTTGGTGTTTTTAATAATTAAAACATAAAATAATCTTGACAAATATGTTCCTTGCCAAAATCCTTGCAATAGAATCAGTGTTTTTTATTAAAATAATCATTTCTCTGGAAGTAAGCAAAATAAACTTCAACACAGAAGTGTATGTATTTAGAAGCCTGGCTTACATAAATGCAAAGGAGACAAACATGGCAGCATGTTATAATTATTTGTAAGTATTAAGCTGTCTTCTTGAGAATTGAGATCATGCAAGTTTTGTGCTATTTACCACTGATACTTTATTGTTTCTCAAGTTTAAGACATCATGTTAACCCCGTGAAGGGGGCTTGGTGGTTTGTCTTTGTGGAACGCGTTCAAGAACAGTGTACACGCTCTGTAAATATTTGTTGTGTAAATAACTAAGTGAAGGATGCTGTATTTTCAAATCTTTTTTCTGCATTCTGACATCTTCTCTATTACTTGTAAATGCCCTTAATCCTTTATGATCAAAACCCAAAGCCTTTTAGACCTTTGCTCATCAGTTATCCCGTCTTTGTTTTCTTCTCTGAAGTCCTTGACAAAACACCTCCCCGCGCTGTCTGACCCACATCCTCTCGGGCCCTGTGCATCTCTCTGCAGTCTGATTTCTCTTCCCAGAACCTCATCAAAGCTGTTGAAGCCCAGGTAACCAGTGGCTTCAGGTGAGAATGCCAGAGGGCCTTTTCCAGCTGATTTTGTTTCCCCTCTCCGTGGCAGTGTTCCTTAGGTAACTCTCTTCACTTCCCTGCCCTTTGCTATCGTTCATGCTGTTTCTTTTGCCTAGTGCCACTTTCCCCGTGTCTTTCCTCACTGGGTTCATCCCTACGCTCCTCGAAGACTCTGCTTAGATGTTACTGTTTCTGGAAAGTTTCCTCTCACAGTCTTAGGCTGTGCTTAGTGCCCTATCTGTGGGCATTCGGCCCCAGAGCACATGGTCTATGACGGAGCCGGCCACTGTGTTGAAATGATCCATTTACACTTAGAAGAACGTAGGAACCTGAGCAGCCCATCTCTCACCACTGTGAATACAGCACAGACTGAGACAGCTCAACCAGTAACTGCGGAGCTAAATTAAACTCTGCTTCCCATTCTCATTTTCCCCTCTTTATACTCTTACTTTGGTCACAAACATTGACCTTCAGGGTTACTTTATTTTAATATTATTACTAATATTTTATTTACGAAGCTAATTTCTTCCATCAAAATAGTGAAAAATGCATTCTTCATAGACTGAGCAAATAATTCAGTATATAATTTATGCAACTCTCCTAACATTGCCTTTTCAAGTGAGACTCCAAATTGCGTACAGTTCAGTATGATCAAACTTTTCATGTCATTTGTAATGCACTATAGCATTTTAAAATTATAAGATAAAGTAGATAGTGACTTGGTACCTGGAACAACAGTCTCCCTTAATGATGAATTCCGATTTAAACAAACATCCATGTCCTGAAGCGTTAGGAGATTTGCAGCCAATTACGTGCTAAACCGTGGATGGTACAGCAGCCAGCTCAGAAAGCATGCGAATGCACATAACTTATGATATTTTATAAATAAATAATGAATGAATCTTTACCTTTCTCAGCACAATTACTTTCTATTCTGGAATTTAATCAAAATTTATAACTATATCAGTTGAGGGAAAACAACTTAAACTGGTTATAACTATGTTGGATCTTCAGCTTAATATCTAGATGTATAAGCATTACTCTCTCAAAACAATTTAGATTTTAATGTGAAAACATACAAAGGATACTTAAACAAGATTTCTCTCTCTCTTTTTTTTTTTGCAGTTTTTGGCCAGGGAGGGGTTTAGAACCCTCCACCTCTGGTATATGGGGCCAGCACCCTACTCCTTGAGCCACAGGTGCCACCCTTTTTTTTTTTTTCCTCTCTTAAGAAGACATATAGCTCTTTATCTGCAGAGTGAAAAGCTACCAGAAATCCTGTTTGGGATTTTTATTTTCTTTGACTTTTCTTCCTGATAATTAGCGCATTTAATAATAATTCATACTTCTTTCATTAAAACCAGCAAACAAAAGCAATGAATATCCTTGAACCCTATCCATTCGTGCTACAACATTCTCACTTTTTAAAAAATTAAATCATAACTGTGTACATTACTACATTTATGGGTTACAATGTGCTGATTTTATATACAATTTGGACTGCTTACATCAAACTGGTTAATGAAGCCTTCACCTCACTTACTGATTTGTTGTGTTAGGACATTTACATTCTATTCTTAATAGTTTTGATATGGACCCCTGCATTGTGCCCAATAGGTGAGGTCCCACCAATTACCCTTCCTCCTCCCAACCTCCCCTCCCCACCCCTCCCCTCTCACTCCTCTTCCCTCCTTCATTCTGGGCTATAGTTGTGTTTTATTTTTCATATGAAAGTGCGGGTGATTATATATTGGTTTCATAATAGTACTGAGTACATTGGAGACCTTTTATTCCATTCTTGAGACATTTTACTAAGAAGAATAAGTTCCAGCTCCATCCATGTAAACATAAAAGAGGTAAAGTCTCCATCTTTTTTATGGCTGCATAATATTTCATGATATATATATATATATATACACCACAATTTGTTAATCCATTCATGGGTCAATGGGCACTTGGGCTGCTTCCATGACTTGGCAATTATGAATTGGGCTGTAATAAACATTCTGGTGCAAATGCATTTGTTGTAAAATGATTATTGGTCATCTGGATATATACCTAGTGGAGGAATTGTAGGATCCAAGGTCAGGTCTACACTCCTGCACTGCTGGTGGGAATGCAAGCTAATGCGTCCCTTTTGGAAAGAAGTTTGGAGTACCTTAGGGAACTAAAACTCAGGGCAAGCATTCTCACTTCTATAAAGGCTTGTTGTACTCAGTAGCTCCATCTTCTAACTTGCAACGTACTCCACAGTCTTCTCCAGTTCACCTCTAGCTCCACAATTCCTCAGTGACAGCTTCTCCTGACATCTCCAGTCGTCTCCACTTCCCGAAGCCAGTGGACACCTCAGTCCTCACTGCACTGGGCTTCTCAGTGTTTCAAGGTGTCGGCCATTTTCCTTCTACCGCCCAGACGCTCCTCTTTCCCTGCAGTTATGCTTATGCTCATCCCCATAGGAGAAGCGTTGCCCATTTGTTTCTTTAACCTGAAACACGTGCCTCTTTTCCGTCACCCCTAGTGCAGCTGTCTCTTGCTCCGGGAAGCCCTCCTTGCCTCTGATGGGTCAAATCCCCTTCTTACAGTCCCCTTGGCACCTTGCTGGGTTGTGTAACTGCTGCAGCTTCACAGTGGTCCGTTTGTTTCTCTCTCCTCTAAACTTTGCTGGAAAAGGAATCTTCTTAGGTTTTTCCTACTATCCATTCTCAGTTCCTAACCTTATTGACACATTTGTTTCTAGATAAGTATTTGTTGAATAAGTGCCTGGATGAAGATATCAGATAAACAACTTGATTTATAGATGAAGATTTTTTTTTCCCTCCGTGGATGAAAGTACTCTTAATTTTCTGTCTTATCAGAGGACTTCATGAACAACCTACCTAAGACAGGCTATACTTTTTATGGATGAAGGTTTATTTTTATTAATGGAATTGGACATATTTCAGGTACAGAACTAGCAGCACAAGGGTGATGGAGCACTGAGATCTGAAACAAAGTGCCCCGGATGTAAGGGCATAATTTCTTTACCACGATTTAGCATACATGGCCAGGACAAGGGTATCAGTGATCAGAACTTTAAGAAGGAGGCAGGATGTTAGGGTGTCAGGTGGAAATTATACGAGCTAGATGAAAAGCGCGTTGAAAATAGTTGTGATGTGTTCAGATGGGCAAACCAGTATCATGGGTGATCAACTAAAGTACGAAGGCAGGACGGCAGCTGGGAGAGAGGGAACCGGCACTGGCCATCTCGGGGGTGTCCAGTCTGACGGTGCTGCTCAGACATTTGAATGGCATTGACACTGGTTTGAAGCTACAGAAACTTTCAGCTTTGAGGAGTTAATAATGTAAGTCTTGATAGAGATCAAGATATACTTGGAGAGGTTGACAGCAGAAAGATGGGGCAGCCTCGAGGCTAAGAAATGGTCGTTCTGAGCATTGAGGTGCTAAGTGGCTGTGGGAGGACAGGTGAAGCAAGGGGTGCCAAAGAGCGGCTGGGAGGTTTTCCAGAACGTGGGGGTCACCAGTGCAAGTGCTGCAGAGAGAAGTGTAACAGGACTAACCCGAGGGCACGCTGGTGATTAGGGTGTCATTGCCACTTTCATAAAGACACTTTCTTACTTGGGAAGGTTTGTTGTAGTTTTGTTTTTGGACATTGGGAAATATGAGCATTTGGGGTGGTTATTTTAGGCAAAGCACTGGATGGTAGGGAGGAACGGAGCTTTGTGAGGTTTTAGGGCGAATTACGACACACACACAGAATAGCCAGTTTGCTTCCTGGGCAGAAGTCTGTTGGTGTGATGAAGCAAGAAGCCGTTTAATTTCTCTTCTCATAGCAAAGTCTCACTAATCCCTATGAATAAGGAAAACCTGAATTTGTTTCTCTAGTACAAGATGCCAGAGTGACTGTGCATTAGCATGAAAGAGCTCAGGGTGGAGACAGTCCCGCTGGAAGCATAAACCAGGGATCAGAGCTCTGTGACCCCTGAGAATGGGGGGTGTGTCAGAGGCCTCATTAGCTCAGCGCTGGGTCTGCAGGCTCAGTGCTCTGCTCCCATCACCCCACAGGAGCACCCTACAGGTGAGCCTCTAGTCAGTGGAACAAAGAAACCCTTATCAGCTAGGTACAAGTGTTGGCTTCTCCTTCTGGGACTGGCTTATCACAAGGCCCCTAACAGTCAACTCTCAGAGGTAAGAAAAGGCAAGAAACAAACTCAACCGACAGAGAGAGATCTAGGCAGAGGGGTAGGGAACACACGCAGTCTTAGTTCATTTGCGCTCGTGTAACAGAAAACCACAGTGCGGTGATCTGGGTAAAGCAGAAATCTATTTCTCACAGTTCTGCAGGCTGGGACATCCGAGGTACAGGCAGGTTCTACCTCTGGTTCCCGGATGGCAGCTTGATGCTCCCTCCTCCAGAGAGGAGGCTCAAGGTGTCCTCAGCTGGCAGAAGAGAGGAAGGGCCAGAAGGAGAACCAACTCCCACCCAGTGCTTAATCCATCCATGAGGCTGGAGACCTCCTAACCTCATCATTTCCAAAAGAGCCCACCTTGCAACGTCGTTGCATTGTGGAATGAGTTTTCAACATTTGACTTTTGGGAGGCACAGTCAGGCCACAGCACACACGTATCTTAAAACATATGTAAATACATATGAAAGGATCTGGGAGCCTTAGCCATGGAGAAGTCTCTTTCTCTGTCCTGGAAGCCAGAGTATGTTTTTAACTAAGGAAAAGGAAGCCCTCAAGCCTGGGGAATTACAGTCAGGTGGGCCTCATGGAAAGGAGACACTGGACAGGGGGGATTTTCAAAGTAGTAAGCGGATAGAAATTATCGATTTGGACCATGGGAAATTGTTAACATTTGCCTGGTTTCACTTACAAAAACGGTGATCTTGTGATCAAAGCGAAAGGGGAGGATGAAGCCAGACTGGTTGGGGACCTTAGATTGGTGTCTATTTTTTTTTTTTTTCCTTTGAGAATATTTTTAGCTTTTTGATAAAAGTGGGTAAAACAGTAGTGTTAAAGCAAATTATCTATCCTTTGGAAAAGTAAATGGACAGATGTTACAGTTTCTCCATGTTTCTCAGTGCCAAATTGGAAATCTTTAAAGAAAGCACTGTCTTTAGGGAGGCTTTGATATAGCTCCAAAACTTCTGCATATAACTATTTTTTTTCAAAATCTAATAAAAGCTACTGACTCCTCTCCCTAGGTAAATGAATTCATGTACACGCAGTTTTAATTTCAGAATGTCCATGAATTCCTCTGAAGTTCAAGCCAGGAACTCCTCGTCTAAGGGGTTAAGATATAATCCTCTCAAGTAGTGATAAACCAGCTGAAACCCCAGATGGGAGTCCCAGTCTTCACAGGCCTCTGGGCAGCACAGAAAGAGCTACTGGGCCAGAACTAATACTTCCATCTCTGGAGAAAGGGCAGCTGGATTAAGGATTATAAAAATCACGATATTTATGTCCCTAGGGTGTGATATAAAGGACTTGGGACAACGAGGTACTTCTCTCCAGTGGTGTCTCTGTATACGACATCCTAGGAGCGTATTTCAATTGTTAGTATATTCCTTTGCTAACATTTATGGCTGACTCATTTGTCACAGATGGAGAAAATCTGTAATAACTAATGTTAAATTTTAGGCACATCCCCTAGCACAGCCAGACAGGTGGGTATGGAAAGATAACCTCTACTCGGGGGTGCCTATTGGAAGTCTATGCATTGATTCTAAACCCTGGCTACAGATTAGAGCCACTTAAGGGACATATAGAACATAGCAGTGTTCACACCCAGATCAAGGCCAATTGAAGGATCTGTGGGAGTGGGACTAGACATTTGGATGATGGAAAAGCATCTCAAGAAATTACACTGTGCATTTTGGTTAGAGTAATGCGTGAATTAGATGGTGGCATAAGATGAATGGAGTTAAGATGGCATCAGTACTTACAGGTGAGGCAGGAAGAAATATCTCTAGTAACTAGCAATCCAGGAAGTTCTGTCTGAATCAGATTTAAAGTTTTCATTTCTTAAAAAGGCGTCTGCTATAATAATACAAGTCCTAGATCTGAGGTTCTTGAGACATAGGGCAGTTACGCCATCTGGGTTTCAAGCAGCAGTAATATTTTGAAAACGGGAACAAAATAATGTGAGATTTAAAGAAAGGGACTTATGGAGGAAAAAGCCAATTTTTTGAAGAGGTTATTCACTCTCTCGATTCATACTTACAAAAGGGTAAACAGTAAAAATCTCAATGTCATCCCTTTCCAGCTTTCCAATTCCTTTCCCTTGAAGTCAATCTTATATGTATAATAGTTAATTCATGTATAAGCAATGTCTTTTTAATGCAAATAGAATTATACAAATGTTATGAATACTATTCTGCATTTTTAATTTTTTCCACCAAGTATGTTGAAGAATTGCTCACGTTTGAACAAGTCTTACGTTTAAATGTCACAGTCCCAAACACTCATCTCTTGATAAAGGCACAGGACATAAATAGGAACTCCACAAATGCTATCACCAGCGTCCTCACTCTTCTGAAATAAGCAAAACAATTCTCTGGAGCACCTGTCTGCTGAAATGAGATTTGTTTCTAGTCAATAAGAGATGCTGTTGTTGTCACCTCAGAACTGCTCTAGAAACATGCCTCGGGTGACATTTCTCAAAAGTGGCCTCCAAATAGGGGTCAGATGTATTTCTAATCCTGCCACAAAGAGGAGGCACAAACTGCAGTTGACTCAAAAATGTTTATGTCAGAGTATGAAATCTCAAGTAGCCTTGACCACAAGTCTTGCGTAAACAGAATCATAGGACCCATAGTTGAGCAATTAAATGATTTTACTTGCTGGTGTTTTAAGTGTATATATATCTGTATTTGCCAGGCGATTGCATTTCACTATTTTCCTGTGTTGGAAACTTAACCTCAGCGGGAAATATGTGAGATGTTGAACATTACCTGGTTTTCTGACTGGGGACTCATCACCTGTAGTGCATGCATACTAATGCCTTCTCCATCCTTACTGGCAGAAAACTCCCTATGGAAGTTAATTACAGGGTATTTTGGGGAACTGCCTTGGTAGTGGTGCTTTGTGTCATTGCTAGTCACATTATAAATCTACCCTTCAGCCGTTGCTATTTTGTGAATCTCTGGTGCTAGAATTCATGACTCGTAACAGCTAAAAGCTTAGAATCTGCTTTCACGTTGTAGTGACCATTTTCTGTCTCTGCTATTTGAGTAGCAACCAATAATGTTGACCTTGAATTTATTTGAGTTTGAGGAGTTTTGAAGGTGACACCTGTTAGCTGCATTATTCCCTTTGGTGTGCATTTATTTAAATCCCCGCAGTCTTAGAATCTTCTTCTTTTTGAATAGAATGTTGTTCGGGCTATTGCCCCTTACTGAAAATGCGCATTCTGGAGTCGCTGTCATTTTCTTTAGACAGTTCCGCATGGTTAGTGTGTTACTGGCTACTTCTCAAAAGCCTTGTGCAGAGATGAGACTGCTTATGTGTGCATGCTTGCCTGTGTGTGTGCATGTGCATGAGGATGGGAGAATAGAGTTTTAAATAGAATCAATAAGCCCTGGAGTCACTTTTACTTAGTGTTTATAATGAAAGATGCTTGCAGGCTTTCTTTCAGTTTCCTGACTCTACCCCTTCAGCTGAGAACTAGATGGGTTCTGAGAACATATAAGTACTAAGAGGTGTATTGTATTTCTTCCCTTCATTAAATGCAAATAGGCTGTAACATCTGCCGTGTAATTTATAACAATATTTTCACATAAACACACATAAGCACATTCATACTTAGGGGAATATAAGTTCTATTGCAGTTGGATCTTACCTGGCTTATTCATGAAAATATTCCCAAATATGAAATGAATATATACGCTGAGACTAATTACCTAAACAAGGTGATAAATAAATGGAAACTGTAGTTTCCAATGCAATATCCTGTTTTGAGCTGCGTTATGTTACCTCAAATGTTTACATCATTTGGGACTTGAAATTTATGTTAATCACCATATTTCTTTTTCGGAAAAGGTAATTTCTTTGATATAATTCCTGTTTCAATTAAGTTTCAGATCAAATAGGTTTTAATAAAATAAAAAGTTAAAGTAGCTCATTGTGTAGACATTCATAATTTATTCCACAAATTCTCCCTTAATGGACTTTTAGATTGTTTCCAGGTTTTTGCTCTTATAATATAGATAATACTTCTATGAATAACCTTATATATGATACTTTTATGAATAACCTTATAGATGTGTCATTTTTTAAATGTGCTGATATTTCTGGAGAACAAATTTATATAGGAGGAATTATTAAATAAAAAGATATGTGCATTTGTAATTTAAAAAAAATTAAAGTATAAACATGTTAAAGTAATTCTTAAACATGGAAGCATTTTATTTATAGCATTGGAATATCTTATGGGGCATGCACAGTAAAATGTGAATCAGTGGGACCTTTCTGTGTTTAAACTAACTTACAAAAGAATATTGCAGGGTTTTTCACATCCTTGGTGTTCTCTGTGGTCTATAGGGTTATGATTTTATGCTCATTTTGATGAAACTTTTTTGGCAAAGGGTCAGGATTGCAACAGTGATAATAACCTTATACTATTTATAAAAAGTATGATAAAGATTCTTACTAACACAGTTATGCATTGCTTAACAGTGGGGATGTGTGTTGAGAGATGTGTTCTCAGACACTTTCATCACTGTGTGAACATTATAGAATGCACTTACACAAAAATCTAGACGGTACAACCTGTGGCACACCAAGGTTATATGGTGTAGCCTCCTGCTCTTAGGTTATACACCTGTACAGCATGTTACTGTACTGAATATTGTAGGAGATTGTAACACAGTGTAAATATTTACCTTAATATATCTAAGCATAGAAAAGGGAAAATAAAAATACAGCATTATAATCTTATAGTAATATAAGTAATATAATCATATAGTCTTATATATATTTCATTTTTGTCCTAAACATTACTATCTGGTGCTTGACTATATTTCTAACAACACTTAAGCTGTCCTTATTGTTCTCATTAAACATAAATAATTAGAGGCATTGTGAAATCCATCACGTCGTGTGCTCTATGTAGATAGTCACACACAATATAACATTTTCATCGACACTAATCTAATCCTTAGTCAATACATTTTCATTATCCAAAAACACTGGCACTATAGTAGAATTTAATTTCAATTCCCTATAAAATATCTTTCTTCACTGGAGGTCAAATTATCTTACGATATTATTTCGGTGCTTTTAGCTTATTGAGGAAATATTGGCAAAGTGATTTATTCTTATCTAGCCGGCGAGATAATGGAAGCATAGACAGGGCAAGTCAATTGCATGAGGTCAGTACACAGATCATCTTTATGTGTGTGAGATCAAGTTTCTCAAGTCACAGTCTATGCTCCAGGGACTGACCAGTGCCTAAGACATATCAAAGAAGGAAAAATCAGAGGTTCGCTTTGCTTTGTTAGAAAGAATAAAGTTGCAGATTCATTTTGAACTGATGCGCTCAGTTCTTCAAAATGTGTGAGTCCAACTGTGTGCGTGCACTGCTGGATTGTATCTGCCAAGTGTTTATATTATTTGAATGTGTTGACCTGGATGAGGCAATAATGGAATAAATGGAAGTCAAGAGTGTTGGGATAGTTGTGATAATAAAAAATACATTTCTAGTTGAAACAAACACTTTCTGGTATTAGAAGAACAAGGGAGAAAGCAATATACAAAACCTGCAGAGGTAATTTTTTTAAATGAAAAAAATTTTTACACTGAAAAATACAAAGGTTAACCATTTTAGAACAAAATTAAAGAATGCCTTGTCAAAAATGAAATTAGTGGATATTAAATCAAAATTATTGGACATCTATGATCCACCTCCCATTTATCACACGTTCTTTAATTATTCCCTGTTTGTGGAGGTCTCTGAATTTGCGAATAGCAAATATTTTCCTCTCTTCTCCTTAGTCTGTTGGTTCCCTCATGTGTTCTATGAAATTTGGGGGAAACTCAAGAGAATTTGGTCAGAGACGTCTAGGAAATATGACCCAGTTGCTCATTATCTTAGAAATTCCTGATGTCTTTGAATACTGTTATGGCTTCAAGAAATGGTGCCTAGATCACAAACCTGTTTTCCTTTGTTTATCCTAACCTCTACTGAAAGGATTTTGACTGAAATATGTGTATATAGTTTCACTCTGTGCATATTAACATTCTAGGCACCTTGCTTGAGAGACACAAGTAGACTAGCAGTGATGAGAATGGACAGAGAATGGAATGAGGGATGGGGCTGACCAAGGTCAATTTCATGGTTTATGTAGAATTTTTGACACGTTATTGATTTATGTCCATAAGTGCTCATATTTTCCACTTTGCAGAGACATCAATCAAAAGTTCTTTTTGTTTTTAATTGAACAGTTCACCAAAATTTTTAAATTTTTTTGCATCTTTTCTTCAAGTGAACACGTATAATGTCAATTTGAGTCTGAAAATCATGCACTTTGGGTTATCTTATCTTATTGGATTATTTTCGATCTGTAGAAGTTACTTTCCTTGGAGTGAGACATTTCACTGAAAAGGTCATTGCTCAGGAGTCACAGTGGTTTTGGATTTTCCCCTTTTCTCCAATGTTTTGAGAACGGCTATCCTCACTCTTAATAGCAATCCTGAAAAGCCATGTATTATGTTTGAAATTCTTAGAGACCATACTTCACATTTTATAGCCTGTGATACAAAATAATGTATTAAATATTTTGTCAAATACGAGACTTTTTTGTGTTCTTAACTTTTATATGATATAATTTTCTGGCTCTTTAAAAATTTGAATAAGAAAAATCTGGAATTTGAGAGCTTTTAAGATGCTGTGACTCCATGCTTTTAAGATGGAGCAGACGGCCTGTCCGATGCCTGGGTATTGATTGGGTCTGTTATATTTATGGCAGAACATGAAAATATTTAAAAACTAAGATTTATGGAGAGCCCCATCTTATTAATATTGTGGTGTTAAATGCGTAAATATTGAACTGTCAATGAAATATGAGACATTTTCCCCAGTGCCTGACATTTTGCACGAATCTCGTTGCAGGGGAAGCCGGTGGGAACCCCCGATGCGGGCGCTTATTTCCGAGTGCTGGCCGAGCACGGAGTGGCCGCCTTGTTTACAGCGCCAACTGCAATTAGAGCGATTCGTCAGCAGGACCCTGGGGCGGCCTTGGGGAAGCAGTACTCTCTGACAAGGTGAAGCTGGATGCTCAGTGCAAATTACGTTAGAAACTGCAATCAGGGTGACCTTCCGCATAGCCGCTTAGACTAATTTTTTCTGGTACTGTGATACCTCTAATGGGAAGAGCCAAAAGATTCTGAATGTTACTAAAAATGGCTCTTCAAAATATAGCTTAGAAGTTGTTAAAATTTTAATTATACTGAGATTTTAAAAGTACTGTATGATAGTTATTTCAGTTTCAATATTACCAAAATATTCTTCTTTTCACAATTTCTCTGCTTATGTTTCCCTTAAAAAGTAAAATGCTGATTTTGAGTTCTAATGAATATAGACAGACACACACGTATATTATAGCATCTTACTGTCTTTTGAAAACAGAAAATTGGTTTAATGGAAGGGAAATATTATTTGAATCTATATATACAGGTAAAATATGTAGATTATAGTCCAAATTAGATTTTTTGAAAAAGTAAAGGAAAATATTTTATTCTTATTTTATAATAATGTGTTTTGAAAACTTTTTGTGATGTTTTGTGATGTTGTGATATTTTTGTGATGTTTATTGACACACATTTTTGTGTAATGTTATGCACATTCAAAGATAATTATTTCAATTTGTATCTGTAAAGCAATTTCCAAAATCATTTCTCATTGAACCTCTTTGAAGTAAGTCATTGCTATCATAAAATAAGAGATTTAGTAGTTTTTTTTCCAAGTCAAAAAGTGGGCTTGAATTAAGGTGGTTTAATTTTTTTTAAGTTAAATGCCAGAGTATTTGAATTTTATGTTGCTGTGGCTTAAAGAAACAAAAAAACATAGAATGTTCTGGATCCCAGTGTCACTGTGGCTGCCTGTGAACTGTTTTAGACCCATGCCAAGGAAAAGCTACACATCTAAAACTCTCTTTGAGAAAGACAAGGACAGTATGTTCTCCAAAGCGCATGTCCTAATAACCTACACAGCCAATGTCGCTGTCACAGATTCCTGCAGCCTAGATCACTGAGGCATCTGCAGTCATCACTAATGTTGATCACAACTTAAGAAGCTACATAGACACTATAGTACAGTGTGGCAATCTTTCCAGGCAATACTGTCAGGACCATCTGCAGGTGAAAGTTTTCCCCTTTGAAAGCCACTCTAGGCTCGGCGCCTGTGGCTCAATCGGCTAAGGCACCAGCCACGTACACCTAAGGTGGCGGGTTCGAATCCCCAGCCCGGGCCCGCCAAATAACAATGATGGCTGCAACCAAAAATGGCCAGGCGTTGTGGCGGGCGCCTGTGGTCCCAGCTACTTGGGAGGCGGAGGCAGGAAACGCGCTTGAGCCCAGGAGTTGGAGGTTGCTATGAGCTGTGATGCCATGGCGCTCTACCCAGGGGGATAGCTTGAGACTCTGTCTCAAAAAAAAAAAAAGAAAGCCACTCTATAAAGTTTGCAAGATGTGACTGCACAACCAGATAATGAACATCAACTCAGGGACACAGGGAACATAACAAAAAAACAACAGAAAACATCATCAAAGGAACACAATAATTCTCTCATACTTGTCATAAAGAAACAGAAATTTATGAATTTCTTGAAAAATAACTCTAAATAATAATTTTAAGGAAACACAGAGAAATACATGAAAATACAAATAGATAATTTAATGAAAGAAAAAATAATTTATGATCTGAATGAAAAGAATCATCCATTCACTTAAATAATAAAATATAATTGAGACCGTCTACAGAAGACTAGATGAAGCAGAAGAAAAAAGAAACTTTGAATTTGGCAATAGGTCTTTTGATACGATGCAGAGGTTGAATAAAGGACAGAGTAAAGACAGCCTGGAGGGCATATGGGACATCAATGAGTGAACAAACCCTCATGTTACTTTATGTGAAAGGGAGACAGAGGAGAGGACCAAAGGCTTATTTACTGAAATGAAATGACAGTGGAATAGTTGCTAAGTTTGGAGAGAGATACGGACATCCAGATCCCCAAACTCAAAAGTTTCTCAGTAGATTTAACCATAGTATGTTCATTCTGAAGCACATTATAATCAAAATGTCAAAGACAAAAACAGAGAAAGATTTAAAAGGAGCAAGAGAAAATCATCAAGTGACTTGATACAGGAATCTCAATTGGACTATTAGTGGATTTCTTCACTGAAACCTTGAGGTCAAGAGAAAACAGATGGTGCAGAAATAAAAGGAAAAACACCTGCCCGACAGCAAATCTGCCCTTCAGAAACGAAGGAGAAATAAAGCCTTTCACAGACTAATAAAGCTAAGGAAATTTATTACCATTACATTTGCCTTACAAGAAATGGCTAAGTGGAAACAGAGGATGATAATTATGACCATGAATATGTAGAAAAGTATGAAACTCCCTTGTCGAGGTACATACATAATCTAATTTAAGATACCCCAATACTATAATGGTGGTGTCTAAATTATACAGATCCTCCATGATGAAAGTCAAAACAATCAAAAGTAACCAATGCTACGATAATACATAATATAAAAAGATATAATTTGTGACATGGAAAACAAAGACACAATGCAAAAACATAATTGTATATGGAGGACAGAATAAATGTCTCCAGTTTTTTTCTGGCATCTTAACAAAGTCTCTCCGTAACAGAAGTTAAGTTTTTATCAGCTCAAAATATTGAATTATATCTCTAAGATGTTTTATGTAAGCCTCATGGCAACCACAATATAATAACTTACTGCAGATATACAAATAATAAAAAGTAGGGGACCAAAGCTTAGCATTACCTACCTGAAAAACTATCAAGCCATGAAGAGAGGAAGAAAGGGGAAACATGCTGCAAAATAACCACAAAAGAAATAATAAAATGTCAGTAATAAGTGTTTACCTATCAGTAATAATGTTTAATACGAATGGATTAAATTCTTCAATCAAAAGACGCAGAGTGAGGCTCGGCGCCTGTGGCTCAAGTGGCTAAGGTGCCAGCCACGTACACCTAAGGTGGCAGGTTCGAATCCAGCACGGGCCCGCCAAATAACAATGAAGGCTGCAACCAAAAAATAGCCGGGCATTGTGGTGGGCGCCTGTGGTCCCAGCTACTTGGGAGGCTGAGGCAGGAGACTTGCTTGAGCCCAGGAGTTGGAGGTTGCTCTGAGCTGTGATGCCACAGAACTCTACCCAGGGGGATAGTTTGAGGCTCTGTCTCAAAAAAAAAAAAAGACATAGAGTGGTTGAGTGGATATAAAAATAAGATCCAAGTATATTCCTCCTGCAAGTGATTCACTTAAGATTTAAGGACACACATAGGTTGAAAGTGAAATGAACAAAGAAGATATTCCAAGTGAGTCATATCCAAAAGAGAGCAGAGGTGGCTATGCTTATGTTTATGGTAAAATAGACTTCAACTCTGAAGCTTTATAAGAGACAGAGAAGGTCATTATTAATGATAAAGAGGTCAATTCATCCAGACGAATAACTGTTGTAAATATTATGTATGTACATCCAACATCAAAGCAAATACGTACAGAGATCAAATATTAATGAACATAAAGGGAGAAATAGATATCAATAAAATAATAATAGTGGATTTCAGTATTCCATTTTCAACCATGAAGAGATCAGCCAGGCAAAAAAAAAATGAATAAACAAATACTAGTAATCACAAACCTACCGAAAAAGGAAACCAGACCAGATGGCTTTACAGCTGAATTTTACCAAATATTCAAAGAAGAATTACTAGCAGTACTTATTACATTCATCTGAAAAAAAAGGAAAACCAGCACGGATGCCTGCAAGCACATTTTATGATCTCAGCATCAACTTCAGACATAAGCCAAACAACAGTAACACATAAAGAAAACCATAGGCCAATTTCTGTGATGAACACTGATGCAAAAATCCTTAGTGAAATATTAGCAAGCCAAATCCAACATTATATCACAAAGATCATACGTCTCAGTCCAGTGGTATTTATCCTTGGCATTAATCCTGGTTTAACATACATAATATATCCCATTAACAGGATGAAAGAGCAAACAGTGTGATTGGCATTTGACAAAGTCCAATATCTTTTCTTGATTAAAAAAAAAAACACACGCACAAACTCTGAACAATTTAGGTACAGGAGCAAAGTTCACAATAATAATGGTCACTTATGAAAAACCCACAGCTAAACTCTGAGAAAGTGGAAAGTTTTTCTGCTAAGATCTGGTGAAAGACAAAGTTGCCCACTCCTACCACTTCCATTCAACATAGTGCTAGATATGATAGCAAGAACAATCAAACATGGAAAAGAACTAAAGTTATCGCCACGTGAAGAAGCAAAAGTAAAATTATCCCTACTTACAGATGATGCAATCCTATGCCTAAAGATTCACAAAGATTCCTCAAAAAGTCCTGTTAGAGCTAAGAAAAGAATTCAGTAAATTTGAAAAGCACAAAATCAACAGACAAAAATCAGTAGTGTTTTGTGTACAAGTAATAACCTAACTGAACAGAAATAAAAAAATGCCATTTACATAATACAATAGCATCAAAATATAAATGCCTAGGAATACATTTACCTAAGGAGATGAAAGGTCCAAACACTGGAAACTAAAATATTGATGAAAGAAGTTGATGAAGATACACATAAATGGAAAGAAAACTCATGATCAGGGATTGGAAAAATGAATGGTATTAAAATGGTCTTTAGAATATGAAGTGATATACAGATCTGATGAAATCCCTCCAAATCTCAACGGAATTCTTCACATACCTTGGAAAAAGCCAAAAATTCACATGAAAGACTCAAAATAGCCACAACAATGCAGAGAAAGAAAAACAAAGTCAGAGGCATCATTTGTCCTGAATGAAAATTATATTTCAGAGCTATACTAATCAAAACGACAGGTTACTGGCATGAAAAAAGAGAGATACAGGGCGGTGCTTTTCGCTCAAAAGAGCAGGGTGCCAGCCCCATGTACTGGAGGTGGTGGGTTCAAACCTGACCCCAGCCAAAAACTGCAAAAAAAAAAAAGAGGGATACACAGGCCGGTGGCACAGAACAGAGAGCACAAAAATAAATCCAAATATGCATGGTCAACTAATTTTTGACTAGGGCACCAAGAGGACACAATAGGAAAGGATAGTGTCTTCTACAAATGGAAAACTAGATTTCCACATGCAAAAGAAGGAAATTGGTCCTTTTCCTTACTTTGTATACAAAATTCAACTTGAGTACAGGACCTAAATGTAAGACCAGAAAGTATAAGACTCCTGGAAGAGACGATAGGGGAAAAGCTCATGGATGTAGCCTAAGCAATAAGCTTTTGGATATCACACTAACAGCTCAGGCCACGAAAGCACAAATACGTAAATGGAATGACATCAAATTGAAAAAAAGAAATTCTTACAGAAAAGGAAACAATCAGCAAAATGAAACAACAGCCTGTGGACTAAAAAAAAAAAAAAGTAAACCATTCATCTAATCAGGGGTTAATATCCAAAATTTATAAGGAACTGTTGCAATTCAGCAGTGGAAAAACAAATAACCTGATTTATTTATTTATTTATTTTTAAGACAGAGCCTCACTTTGTTACCCTTGGTACAGTGCCATGGTGTCTTAGCTTACAGCAACTTCAAATGCTTGGGCTCAAGAGATTCTCTTGCCTCAGACTCCCAAGTAGCTGGGACTGTAAGTGCCCACCACAATGCCCAGCTATTTTTAGACACAAGGTCTTGCTCTGGCTCAGACTGGTCTCAAACCTGTGAGCTCAGGGAATCCACCCCAATCCAGAGTGCTGGGATTACAGGCATGAGCCACCATGCCCGGCCCAAATAACCTGATTTAAAATGTGTGCAGAAGACTTAAATAGACATTGCTCTGAAGAAGGCATAAGAGGTGTATGAGAAAGTGTTCAGCATCACTAAGTGTCTGGGAAACACAAATCAAAACCACTAGGAGGTATCACTGCACATTTTTCTAGGATGGTGGTTAATCAAAAAGTCAAAAGATAACCAATGTTGGCAAGTTTGTGGAGAAAGGGGAACTGCTTTGTGCTGTTGATTGGAAAATAGATTGGTACATCATTATAAAAAATAGCATGACGTAGACTTCTCTATAGAAATTAAAAACAGAATTACCATATGGCCCAGCAATCCCTCTTTGGGGTATATACCCAGAGCAAATGAAAAATACTACCTCCTAAAGTACCTGCATTCCCATGATTATTGCAGCATTATACACAATAGCTAAGAGATTGAAACAACTGAGTCCCTGTTGCTTGATAAGTGGGTAAGGAAACTGTGGCACATATATACAATCTAGAATAATTTAGCTCCCCAAATGAGATTGTGTCATTAACCTTGTTGTCTCCCCACATGGATGAAACTGGAGGACATTATGTTCAGTAAAATAAGCCAGAACGGAAATGTATTGCATAATCTCAATTATATGTACCAATCTTAAAACAGAAATTTCAAATGTACAGAGATAGGGAAGAATATCTTGGTTACCAGCTTGGGAGTGGGGAAGAAATGAACGATGCGGGCTGGAAGATACAGAGCAGGAAGTACCAAGGATGGATAAGACAAGAGATCTAAGGTTCAGCAAGTAAGTTTCTCACTTCAGCAACCACCTATATTAAAATTCAACCAACATGAAAACAAACAGATAAAAATAAAATTTCTTAAGAAAGTTACCAACAGTCCTTTCCCTTGAAAGCTTTCAGAGACAATGTCATAACTGAATATGTCCCCCCCTGCCCCATATGTGATCGTCTGAGTGTTGGAATGACAATAAATAGATACATATTTTTGGTGTTTATGTTTGGGATAGAGTTGGTTGCATATAAGCAATCCAAGTATTCAGCTCTCATTACTGAATCACTTTTTAATCTAGCTGGCAACAATCAGCACAGCAGTCAAACCAGACAAGTAAATAATATAAAAATCATTCTGTGTAAAAGTAGAATTTTAGTAAATTACAGAAGTTAGAAAAATATATTTAAAGCAACAGAGATGGTTTGATTTTCATCTTCTTCCTGTAGTGATTAGAATAAAAATTTCAGCCTAGAAGGAATTGCCTTATTATTAAGTTGAGAAAGCTTGTTGAGGCCAAACATGGAGAAATGATTGCGACCCTAACTATTTGTGTATCAGTGCCTTCAGGTTACACAGGGAAGCCATGTGGCTACATGAATATGAATGTGGCCATGTTGTAAATGGTTTGAAGTTTTTTAAACATATAGAAAGCAGGGAAACAGATGGAAAGGATGGCATTATTGCTAGCAAGTTTGAGGATAGGAGAACTCTAAAGGAAAGCAAATTATACTCATGGCAAAAAAATTATATTTTTTTTATGTTTAGTGTTTTTTAATGTAGAGATATTCACAGTATCTCTTCCATAAAATTCTCATGAAAAGATACTGAAAATCTTGTTATTGAACAAACTTAAAAATTTAAGGATGATGGATGTCTGTGATAGGTTTATTAAGTCATGAAAGTGATCTAACTTTTAGGAACATGAAAAATATTTATGTGTTGTGTCCAATTAGTATTGTTTATGGCTACAACTCTACATCATTGCTTTTAAAAATCCTTTTCATGTGGTGTGGAAGTTTTAATTGGGAAATATGTGTACATATATATTTTAAAGTTTGGCAGGCAATTATCTTAAGGGAAGCTCACTTGAAGCCAATTGGGAGTTAGCTGATTTAAAGCTCGACTTCAGGGTTTGAGAGGACCGGTTTCTTTCCAGTTTTCCTGTTGTTAGGGTGTACATCTTCAGGTATTTCAACCAAATTCCTGGGTGTTTTACAAAACCTGGTTTTCCATTGTGGGTTTTGAACTACAATTTTCCTATCCCAAGAGATTATGATGACTAGAATGTTTGAGCTCCTCAGTCATAGAGTTTTTGTTCAGTTTCTTAGCTTTCCAACTATAGTTTCGCAATTGGCAAATGTCCCAAGAGAGCAAAGCACAATGTCCATGTCAGGTTTACTTCTCTGGGCATTTTTCTCACTGGGGTCTTATCCCTCAAGTACTCATGGCTCTCTTAGTTCTCTGATGCCTTTGCAAGGTGTTTCCATTTTTGCACTTTTGTCCAGCTTGTCTGATTGTACTTGAGAGGCTGTTGGACAAAATGCTAGTCGGCCATTAACCAAAGGTCAAATACATGTGCAATATTGACACTAGTGTCTTTACATTTTAAAAGTGACTCCTAATGGGTAGTAAATAGAAGAAAATAGAATGAAGGGAAGCTGGAGATAACCAAGAGAATATTGATGGCAAAGAATAATGATGGCCTGTCCCATGAATGAGAAGCTAATGAGCCATCACTGATAGAATCTATTTTTATTTAACATCTGTTGGCACAAGTGAAGAGTAATTTTTGCTTGTTTGGTAGTTTATGAACCTTAAAAGAAATATTCATTTTAGTTTCCTTCACCCTTAACTTTATTACCAGAAATTAATCATCAGATTTGTCTTTAGCTTTTTATTCATTTCTAGGAGGATAACTGTTTTGAACTAAACTTAATTTGACAATGTTACCAATGTTATGCTTCCCTTTTGCTTAATTTTAAGCTTTGTTTGAGTTTTCAGTTGTGCCCAAATTCTATAAAATTGGGGGAAAGGACATTGGTCTCATGCCCATTAATTTCTCTCCTCTCTTATTTTTTGTATGTGGCATATTATTATCACTTTGTTTATGTTTTCGATTTGAAATCAAAGTCACCATCCCTAAAAGCACAGTTGATGAAAGCTTATTTGATATTCAAATTTTAATCTCAGATTGTAAATTTATTCGTTTGATTACTTAAATTTTATCTCTAATTGCAAATACGTATATAATTTGTCAAAAAAAATTTGATCTCTCACTCTTATTAATCCTCCTTCTTGCTCTCCTCTTCTTACCTTTTATCTCCCTTCCTTGTTTTCAAAGATTTAAACAAAGCCCCAACAGCTCTGCGCACTACCACAGGGTACTCAGCAAAAAGTATTCAAGTGGCTCAGCGTCTGTGGCTCAATCGGCTAAGGCGCCAGCCACATATACCTAAGGTGGCGGGTTCCAATCCCTAGCCCAGGCCGCCAAACAATAATGATGGCTGCAACCAAAAAAAAAAAAAAATGGCCGGGCGTTGTGGTGGCACCTGTGGTCCCAGCTACTTGGGAGGCGGAGGCAGGAGACTCGCTTGAGCCCAGGAGTTGGAGGTTGCTATGAGCGGTGATGCCATGGCACTCTACCCAGGGGGATAGCTTGAGGCTCCGTCTCAAAAAAAAAAAAAGTATTCAAGTGATTTCTTAACAAATACTGGTCATAGTAACAGACTTTTTCTATCTGGAATTTGAAATGAGGCTTTTG
>CAUYQV010120369.1:0-20738 GCA_963574575.1 Galagoides demidoff
TTTTTTTTTTTTTTGGAGACAGAGCCTCAAGCTATCCCCCTGGGTAGAGTGCCATGGCATCACAGCTCATAGCAACCTCCAACTCCTAGGCTCAAGCGAGTCTCCTGCCTCTGCCTCCCAAGTAGCTGGGACCACAGGCGCCCGCAACAACGCCCGGCCATTTTTTGGTTGCAGCCATCATTGTTGTTTGGCGGGCCCGGGCTGGGGATTCGAACCCACCACGTGGCTGGCGCCTTAGCCGCTTGAGCCACAGGCGCCGAGCCACCCATACAAAACTTGAATGGGTTGGGACAATATCCCTGGGTCAGCCCACTGCCTCTTACTGGGGCCTAGGCCACAGGTCACCAGCAAGTCTCTCAGGGCCAGACCTGAGCTCTTCTACTAGTATTTATGGGGCTTGGCTTCTAGACCCTGGCTGCTGAAGCCCCCTCCTCAGGCCACTCATAAGAAAAGACCCCACTCCAGAGGGCATCACACACAGACCCCAGCTGGAATTTCTTCTTAGATGGAGTGCCCCCTCAACCCCTGCACTGTCCCTCAGTCACTGTGGATGGACCTGAGTACAGGCCACTAGGACAGCTGCTTCCCATTCCTCCACCTCCCCCACTCTTCCTTCCCACCCCCAGCCCTCCCTCTCCTTCTCCCCCACCTCCTTCCCAGCCATCACTAGAGGGAGGTTCCACCTTTGTCAGGCTGCCTGAAGGAGCTGCCAGCCCCCAGAGCAGGTCCACAAAACAGAAAAACAGCTATTAGCAACCATAGAAGGGGGAAAAAAACACAAAAATCAGGGTTGCCTTTGTCTAGCAGTAAACTGCAGCTCACAGCAGCAGGGAGAGGCCATGCTCAGCAGCTAATCGGGATGTTCTCTTGTGCTCAGGATAGTCAGTCTTCCTCACCTCCCTGGTGCAGCTCGACCTGCCGGTCTCCAAGTACATGGGTCAAGAGACCTGTGTGTGAGCATGGGTCAAGAGTGTGTGAGATGGATGCACATGGTCACACACACACAGCTGAAGCAGTGCCTGTTACAGATGTGCTCCCAATGATGTGCACGCGCACACACACACACAGAAGCACACTCGATTTTAAGGAGAGTGAGGGCCTGAGGCTAGGAGGACATGGGCCAGGCTCTGCCAGGGTGGCTAACACAGTGGTGACCGAGCTCAGAGGGTGAGCGTGCACCGTAGGCCAGCATCTCCTGGGTGGTGATCCAGTTGTCCAGGATCTTGTTCCCCTTCTTCATGGTCTTGTGATGGCTCAGAGCGATGATGTTGAGCTCAGGCTCACTGTTGACTGTTCTGCTGCTCCCGCAGACACTCCAGCCCTCTCTGCATCATGAACTCACGCTGCTTCTGCTGCTCGGCCGGGTCAGATGCTGCTAGTGCTCCCCCTTGCTCCTGGAGTAGCCCATCTTCATCTCACTCACGGCATCCTGGATCTTCAGAGCACAGGCCGCTTGGCTATAGCGGGTCTGTCGTTGTGCACCTTTGCCACCTCGGTGGCCACCACCCCGCTCATCCGAGGGCTGCCAGCCAAACTCAGGGTGCCGTGGCCTAGCTCCTCCAGGCCTTGTGGGGCGGGGTTGGGGTGAGGGCTAGCTGCATGCAGCTATGGTAGTGCTGGCTCTCCTGGCCCTGGCCACGTGGCGCCGCAAGAGGTAAGGGCAGCCTTCAGGGCTCATGTGCTGCACAGCCACCACCGCCTTGGGATTGAGGTGGACATGCTCCTCTGCGTGCTGTCTCCAGCCCACCTCAGATTCCCAGGACTGGGATCAGAACTTAGCGCGGCTGCCCTGTGGGGGAGCCGCCCTGGGTGGTGCGGCACTAGCAGGGCCAGGAGGGATCTGGTTCAAATTTTGGAGTTGCTGGCAGCAACCGCGCCGCAGGGGACTCTCCCAGGAAGGGCTCTGCAAGCAAAAGGGTGCTGCGGCAGCTCTCTCCCGCGTTGTAGGCACCAGTGCTGGCTTTGCCTGACTTCTCGCAGCTCGGAGATGTCTGACAGCTCACGCTTCTTGGGCTCACTGGCTGCTAGGTCACAGAGGCTCTCCTCCTGCAGCAGCCAGGCCTTCGCGCAGTGTTCCCGCAGCTGCTGCTGCTTCTGCACACGCAGGATGTTGCGGCACTTGAATTCAGGTGCCAAAGCTCCTCCTCCAGCATGGCCATCTCATGGCCCAGGCTCACGTTGCTGTTGACGTCCAGGGCATTGTTGCCACCAGAGGCCCAGCTGGTTGCCATTCTCCAGGTGGCACTTGATCTCTAGAAGCTTCCAGTAGCGCTCCTACTCCTCTGTGAGGCCAAGGACATAGCTTCCTCCCAGCCCCGCCCCTTCGGCCAGCAGTGAGTCCATCTTGAAATGGAAGTCGGAGCTCTGCCCCACGTCCCCTTACAGGCCAAACTTGCGCAGGCTCCCAGGGGTGCTGGAGTTGCCTGGGGGCTCATCCCCCAGCAGGTCATGCTCAGAGCTCTCCTAGTTTAGGGTATTCTCGTCTGTACGGCCTGCCCCACTGTCCAGCTCCTGGCTGTTGCTCAGGCCTAGGCCTACGTAGGGAGCTGCCTTCTCTTTCCTGCTAGGCAGGGGGCGGGTTCAGTTTCCGGGCCTGTAGGTCCTGCTCATGCTCAGAGCCGAAGTCATCCAGGAAGTCATCCCGGTCACTGTCCTTCCACTGCCTTGCAAGCTGGCTCTAGGCCCGGCCACCAGCAGAGAAATGTTGGTGTTCTCTTCCTGGCTCAGGATGGCCACTGCCTCTTCCCAGTTCTGGACATCTGCACCATTTATCTGGGTAATGCTGTCTCCCTTGCAGACCCACGGTCTTTGGCTGCAGTGCTGTTGGGATTTATTTACCTCTCTGATGTAGATGCCCAAGTGTTCCTCGTCATCCATGCAATAACACACCGTCAGGCCAAGCTAGTCTTGGTGGCTGCTTTTGTACAGCTCCATCTCCTCATACTCCAATTGATCCATACGCTCTGCCTCCTATGGACAACCCTTCATGAACTCCCTGGGGTCATAATACTCATGGCTGATGGCCATGGGTGGGGTGAGTGGGCACAGCTTGCCCGGTGCCGTGATATGCTCGAAGCTGATGTCTGTCTGAGTGCCACTTCCACCAGTTGCAGGTCATGGCTAGAGCTGTCCTCCCAGGGGCGGAGGCTGCGTCTCAGCACCTGGAACACCAGGGGCTCCTTGGAGGAGTGCAGGGTCTCCCTAGTTGGCTCCTGAGACAGCTTGGAGAGCTCCTTTCTGTTCACCTGAAGCATCACTTTGTACTGCTTCTCTGGCTTCTGGACTATGCACATATTACATCCCCTGGTGCTGGGGGGCAAGGGAAGGAGGGTGGGAATGGGAATATACCTTTCACTGGCTGCTGCACTGGACCTGGGCTACTGTTGCTTTTCTTAGCATAAACTTATTGCGTTGTATTTTTTATAAATATGGGGGTTTTTTGAACATTGAAAGAAACAAGGAGTTTCTAATAGTCTAATGGAAATAGCCTAATGGCTATTACCTCTTCCAGAAAACAAAGCAGATGGCTCTTTTGTTACTTCCATGGACAAACATTATTCATCTCAAAAGCTGATGATAACCTGCAAAGATGTAATAAAGCCAGTGCTGTGGAATGAATTGTGTGCCCCCCTCCCCTGCCAAGTTCATATGTTGAAGCCCTAACTCCCAAAGTGATGGTATTTGGAGGTGGGATCCTTGGGAAGTAATTAGTTTTAGATGAGGTTGTGAGAGAAGGGCCCACATTCTGGGATTATAAAAAGGAAGGAGATCAGAATGTGCAACCACATGCTCTCTCTCATTCTCACTCTCTCTGTCATGTGTGGACACAGTAGTGAAAGGACTGCTGTCTGGGAGCCAGCAAGAGAGTGTCTACCAGGAAGCAAATCAACTGGCACTTTGATCTTAGACTTCCTAGACTCTAAAACTCTGAGAAATAAATGTCTATTGTTTAAGTCACCCCCTCTATGCTATTTTGTTATAGCAGCACAACTTGACTAAGAGCCAAATCAACTGATAAACAAATATATATTGAAGTATTCCTGCTAACTTATGCTTTACAAGGGTAGGGGCCTTGTCTCTCTCATCTCCTACTCTGTCCTTATACAATTCCCAGGACACAGTAGAGCCTCAAATATTTACTGAAAATTGAGTGCCTTCTTTGAGCAGGATACTGCTCTTAGACTTTCTAGGAATGTCTAGAAGTAAAAGTTTCAGGAGTTCCTGATCAGCAATCCCTCCACCACCCAAGGCCAGTTGTGGCATATACCTCTAATGGTGGGTAAAAGCTTTGACTTTTTTATGTAAGCCCTTTGGAAGAACCAGGATTCCCTTTGCAGTTCCCATCTTCCTTGGATGATAGGTGTGGAGCTATCATGATGGTGTGGAGCTGGGAGGGAGAGGCACCCTCATTTGATATGATGAGGATACAGCTACAAATAGCTTTGGCTGACTGCTGATCCTAGCATGTAGTCATGCCTAAAACCTCCCAACATCTGGAAATGGCCACAGCACCACCATTTTTGAGGAAAGCACAGTAGAAAGAAGTCATGTGTGAAAAATCCCTTTAAGTCCTTTGGGGTCTGTGATTGTGGTTGATCCCAGTGCCATGATGGGGCTGCCTTAAACAAGGGTCAGATTTCTAAGCTACAGGCCTTACCGACTGCCTGGACCTTGTTAATTCTGCTGCCTGACTTCCCAACTGCTAACCTATCTTCTTTTTCAAATACTTAAGTGCCCATTAGTTTAGGGTGGTTCCCAGGTGCTGCAGCACTTTAAGTCTGGCCTCTGCCCTCTCAGACAACAGGCAACTATTTCAGACAGAAGAACTGACTCAGAGACCAGCTAATAAATAAACCATATGAGATATACACTCCCTGTGCTTCAAACCCCTAATTTGTTTAATCACACCACAAAATTTTCCATTTTGACTTTATTTTATTCATTTATTTTTCAATTTTTAGAAATAGGATCTTGTTTTTTTGCCCAGGCTGGCCTTGAATTCCTGGGTTCAAGTGCTCTTCAGCCTCCTGAGTAGCTGGGACCACATACATGTCATGGCACTTTTTTTTTTTTTTTTTTTTTTTTTTGAGACAGAGCCTCAAGCTGTTGCCCCGGGTGAAGTGCCGTTGCAACACAGCTAACAGCAACCTCCAACTTCTGGGCTTAAGTGATTCTCTTGCCTCAGCTTCCCAAGTAGCTGGGACTACAAGTGCCCACCACAACGACTAGCTATTTTTTGGTTGTAGTTGTCATTGTTGTTTGGCAGGCCTGGCCTGGATTCAAGCCCGCCAGCTGTGGTATATGCAGCTGGTGCCTTAGCCACTTGAGCTACCTGTGCTGAACCAATTACTTCTTCTTCTTCTTCTTTTTTTTTTTTTTGCAGTTTTTGGCCAGGGCTGGATTTGAACCTGCTACCTCTAGCATATGGGGCCGGCGCCCTACTCCTTTGAGCCACAGGCGCTGCCCTAATTACTTCTCTTTTTGACAAATACAGTGAGTAGAGTAGGCTTCTCAACTTTAGTGCCTTTGGTCTAGATAATTTTTTGTTGACAGTGCTGTCCTGTGTAGGATGTTTAGCGGCATTCCTGGCCTCTTCTCACTAGATGCCAGTAGTTGGCATTTCCCAACATTGTCAGATTGCTGTCCTGTTTGAGAACAATTGCTGTAGAATAAGCAACACAATCTGAAATTCATGTTTACAAAAAAACCCAATGCTGATGGAATTTGTCCTTAAAAAAGAGGCAAAATGTCAATAATTGTTGAAACTTGAAATTTTCTGTAACCTTGAAATTATTTCAAGGAAATTAAATTTACCCCTTAAATGGGTGGAAGGTTTGCTATGTGAATTTCATCTCAATAAGCAAACCTTCCACCCATTTAAGGGGTAAATTTAATTTAAAGTCAATGTTCTTATTTAAAGTCCATTCTGACATTCCATTTAAAGTCATTGTTTTTTAGTAAGTTCACAGAATTGTGCAACTGTCACTACAATCTAATTTTAGACATCCATTCCCTCTAAAATAAATCCCATACCCATTAGCAGTCAGACAGATTGACCTTAGGCAACCACTAACCTACTTTGTCTCTACAGATTTGCCTATTCTGGACATTTCCTATAAGTGTAATTATATCATACAGTGCTTTGTGACTAGCTTCTTTCCTTTAGAACAGTGGTTCTCAACCTTCCTAATGCCGCAGCCCTTTAATGTAGTTCCTGTGGGTCGTGACCCACAGGTTGAGAACTGCTGCTTTAGAATAATGTTTTCAAGATTCGTTCATGCTATGGCATATCAGTACTTTACTCCTCTTTGTTACTGAAAAATGATTTTTGGTAAATGCATGCTTCATTTCTCTTATAGGAATAGAAATATTTGGCAATATGGTAACTATTTATTTATTTGAGACAGAGTCTTACTATGTCACTATGGCGTCACAGCTCATAGCAACCTCAAATTCTTGGGCTTAACCAGTTCTCTTGCTTCAGCCTCCCAAGTAGCTGGGACTACCAGTGCCCGCCACAATGCCCGGCTATTTTTTGGTTGTAGTTGTTATTTTGGCAGGCCTGGGCTGGGCTTGAACCCTCCAGCCTCAGTGTATGTGGCTGGTGCCCTACTCACTGAGCTATGGGCACCAAGCCTGTAACTATAATTTTGAGGACCTGCCAAACTGTTTTTGAAATTGGCTACACCATTTTATCATGCCACCAGCAATGCACAGGGGTTCCAATTTTTCCACGTCCTCCCCAAGACTTGTCATTGTCTGGCTTTGACAATTTCCTAACGACTAATTATGTTGAACATCTTTTTGTGTACTTATGAGCCATCTGTATATCTTCTTTGGACAAATGTCTGCTTAACTCTTTTCCTATTTTTTTTTATAAATAAGTTTTTCTGTTTTGAGGTAATTATAGATTCACATGCAGTTCTAAGAAACAATACAGAGATACTGTGTATCCTTTACACAGTCTTCCCCATGGTAACATCTTGCAAAACTGTGATATAGTATGACAACCAAGATACTGACACTGAGGCAGTCAGGATACAGAATATTTTCATCTCCACATGCACACTAATGTTTCCCTTTTATAGCCACACCAACTTCCCTACTGCCCCTGGCACTCACTAATCTGTTCTTCATTTCTATAATTTTGTCATTTTAAGAATGTTATATAAGTGAAATAAGATAGCATATATCTTTCTGGAATTGGATTTTTATTTTTTCCCATTCAGTGTAATTCTCTGGAGTTTCACCTGGGTTGTTACGTGGCAGCTGGTTTCTTTCTATTGCTCAGTAGTAGTCTATGCTTAGTATGTACCAGCTTCTTTAACCATTTATTACCTATTAATAACATCTGAGTTGTTTCTGGTTTTGAGCTATTATGCGTAAAGCTGCTGTAAACATGTATACAGGTTTTGGTTTGAACGTATGTCTTCACTTCTCTGGGATAAATGCCTGGGATTGAAACCACTGAGTTGTGTAGTAGTTGTATATTTAGTTTTTAAGGAAATTGCCAAACTGATTTCCAGCATGGCTATGCCATTTCACATTCCATCCAGCAATGTATAAATGAATGATCTAGCTTCTTTGCTACACAGTAGAACATCTGCCCTAGGAGTGAAGGCTGAGCTGGGGAAGGGACACCTGGTTCTCTCATGCATTTGCCTGTCAAAGAACCTCTGCAAGGAGGGTGTGGGGAGGAGAGGTGAGAAATACAGGCAGCCTCCTGTCCTGAGGTTAAACTATGACTGCAGCCTGGGAGTTCTAGGAGAGGGAGCCCCTGTCTTCTTGGCTGCATTTGTATAGACCATAATACCCAAAGTAAAACTTCCAGAACATGCAGCTGGGGGAAAGGGTAAATGAGCTTATTTGTGTCTTAGATCCCATAGACCAGTGGTTCTCAACTTTCCTAATGCCACAAACTTTTAATACAGTTCCTCATGTTGTGGTGACCCCCAACCAGAAAATTATTTTCGTTGCTACTTCATAACTGTAATTTTGCTACTGTTATGAATCATAATGTAAATATCTGATATGCAGGATGTATTTAGGTGACCCCTGTGAAAGGGTCGTTCGACTCCCAAAGGGGTCACAACTCACAGGTTGAGAACCGCTACCATAGATTCTCCCATTTCTTGTTGTGATTTAGTGAATTTTCTGATCTTTGTTTGTATTTTGTTTTGTTTTGTTGAGACAGAGTCTTGCTTTGTCACCCTGGCCAGAATGCCATGGCATTCTAGTTCATTTCAACCTCTACCTCCTGGGCGCAAGTGATCCTCCTGCCTCAGCCTCCTAAGTTAGTGGACTTCCTTGAATGACTATTTCTTCACTTGCTATATGCCCTCAGGACAATTCTTAACAATTTTAAGATACTTTAAATAATTTTCACCAAATTGTTGTTTGCTAGAGAGGGTCTGCTGGAGCTCCTTACTCTCTCATTCTAGAAGTCTCAACTACTCAAGATTGATTCATGATATGACCAAGAATCTGATAAAAAGAAAAATGCCCCAGCATACCCCCAAATTCTAACTTCCTCTAATAGCACAAGCCTCCAGGTCCTCCATGACCAGTGAGAGTGAACGTACTGTCACCTCTGGTGATTTCAGCTGTTCCCAGGCAGGCAGAGCTGTGGCGCTGAAGGCGCCAGCCTAAACCTTAAATAAGAAATAGAGCTTTCTTTTTTCCTTAAAGGGGATCGGCTATGTGATGGATTCATGCTGGAAGACTAAAGCTAGTACTTTATTTCTATATCCAATACTGCCAGTGCAGGGACAGATTGTCTTGGTGTTATCAGTGGAGTGGCTTATGGAGCTGCTCACAGAGGAGTCAGTTGATCAAAGACTAAGGCTCGGACAGGGTTTTTGTTGTTGTGGTGGTGGTGGTGGTGGTGGTGATCTTTTTTTATTTTTTTTAAATGGATAACACAGTAACACAGTTTATAGAATTTATATAGCAAAAAATCTTCCAGCCATTCCATCCCCTGCTGCCCAGTTTCCCTCTGCAGATAGGTCAGCCATGAAGCTAGTTTCTTACACATCCTTCAAGGGATATTCTACACAAAACACATGAGTCTTTTTTTTTCTTTTTTGCAGTTTTTGGCCGGGGCTGGGTTTGAACCCGCCACCTCCGGCATATGGGGCCAGTGCCCTACTCCTTTGAGCCACAGGTGTCACCTAACACGTAAGTCTTATTTTCCTCAGAAACCCTGAGTTGAACCCCAGTTTTGTTCCTTGCCAGTTGGGTGACCAGGGGCAAGTAACTTATTCTTTTTGTACCTCTGATTTTTCATCTGAAAAATGGGGTTAATGGTGTCTACTTCACATCATAAGAGTGAGCAAGAAGTGGCATTCTATGTAATGGTGCTTTCTAAACAGAAAATACAGTACTAATGCCAGGCGCTATTCTCATGGGAGCAGCCACCATGTACCAACAGTGAGGTGGAGACTGTGTGTCCATAGCTTCTCCAGGATCAGGAATTTGTGGTGCTGGGGAAGGGCCTGAAGCTAATCAAGGGACAGGGAACATGGGTCACAGGGAAACTCCAATATGGTTAAAATTGGGTCTGAATGGTTGGCAAGGAAGGAACTATGGGAAGCCAGTGACAGATACAAACTACCCTGGAGGTGGTTGAAGAACTTTTCCATCTGTCTGTCTCCCACGTACTGGAGAAATTCAGCAGGGTCAAGGCTAGCTGTGGCCCTGACGAAGAGAGGCACCTTCTTCTAGGAAGAAGTCCACTTTTGGACGAACAAAAATGTTGAGTTTAACCTAAAACAGACTTGAGTGGGTTGGGGCCTTCCAAAGACCATCCAAAATGGCTCATTCCAAAGATCATCCAGAACTTAATTTAGGACAGGGCCAGCCCCGGAAGTTGGACACGGGCTTAGGCCAGGAAACTACCCAAATTGAGTTAAGTATCAAACTTTTTCCTTTTTGGCAGAATGAAATAAGCAGCAGGAAAAGTAAAAGAAACCAGAGGGGCAGGGGCAGAGAGTCTAAAAAATGTCTTAAGTCTTCTTCTACCCAGGCCTACCCAACTTGGACATATCAAGAAGAGAGCCTGTCCTCGGTTCTCATTGTCTCTTTTTGAGACAAAGTCTCAAGCTGTCACCCTGGGTAGAGTGCTGTGGCATCACAGCTCACAGTAACCTCAAACTCTTGGGCTTAAGCGATTCTCTTGCCTCAGCCTCCCACATAGCTGGGACTACAGGCACCTGCCACAATGCTCTGCCATTTTTGGTTGTAGTTATCATTGTTGTTTGGCAGGCCCAGGCTGGATTCAAACCTGCCAACTCCAGTGTATGTGGCCAGCACCCCAGCCACTGAGCTACAGGTGCTGAGCCGCATTGTCTCTTAAAACAACTTCAAAGGGGCTCGGTGCCTGCAGCTCAGTGGCTAGGGCGTCAGCTGCATACACCGGAGCTGGCAGGTTCAAACCCAGCCCAGGCCTGCCAAACAACAATGACAACTACAACCAAAAAAAAAAAGTAGCTGGGCTTGTAGCGGACACCTGTAGTCCCATGGCACTCTACCAAGGCAACATAGTGAGATTCTATCTTAACAACAACAAAAAAAAAAACAAAAAACAAAAAGGATGGGAGAGGTGGAGGAGTGAGGGAAGAGGCTCTGGATAGGACATGATGGGAAAATATTTGGTTAGTGAGATGAGAGACGAGTATACAGCAGAACAGCTAGGAGACAGGTAGAGAAGAAGCCAGTTCACAGGCTGGAATTCCCATACTCCTCTGTTTTTGTTGTTGTCGTTTTGAGACAGAGTCTCAGTTTGTCCCTCTCGGTAGAGTGCTAGTGACATCATAGCTCACAGCAACCTCAGACTCCTGGGCTCAAGCGATTCTCTTGCCTCAGCCTCCCAAGTAGCTGGGACTTCAGGCAACGGCGATAATGCCTAGCTATTTGTAGAGACAGAGTCTGGCTCTGGCTCAGGCTGGTCTCAAACTCATGAGCTCAAGCAATCCACCTGCCTTGGCCTCCCAGAGTGCTAGGATTACAGGCGTGAGCCACCTGGCCCAGCCTGCTCCTCTGTTTTTGGAGGAGTTTAACATGCAAGAAGATGAAACAGTTACCTGCTATGCTGAGGGCTACTCTCAGGCCACAGATTCTCCAGCTTCGACAGGCTGCCTACTCAGGTCCTGCTAAGGCAGGGAGGCCTGGCAACTGTCAGAGGTTGGGAATGTTGATGGCAGAGGGAACAACAAGTCAACCAGTAGAGTGGACCCCTGCAGTCTAAGAGCTTGCTCCTACCGAGAGCTGGGTGCTCGTTTCATAGCCAGAGTTGTCTCCCTTTGCTAAAGAGTCTATGCCACTGTCCACTCTAGGTTCCAGATGTTTCCAGAGCAGATCCAAAGCTCCCTGTCATGGATCTCTGTTTGCCCTGGCAGTGTCTCTCCCCACCCCTCATCAGAGATTGATTAAATAAGGAGTTGAAGAAGAAACCGTTTAAAAGTTTAAAAGTGATTTTCTCTGTGGAGGACTAAATGGTGAAAAGGAGCAGGATTGGAAAGTGGGGGGGGGGCATTATCTTTTTGTGATTATTTGCCTTTTACTAATTGTTTCCATTAAAAAACAAAAAAACAAGCAAAGAGCTAACTGGCAGAGTGGCTCACACTTCAAATCCTAGCACTTTGGGAGGCTGAGGCAGATGTATTGCTTGAGCTCAGGAGTTCCAGACCAGTCTGAGCAAAAGAGAGACCCTGTCTCTACAAATAGCCACGCCTTGTGATAGGCACCTATAGTCCCAGTTACCTGGGAGGCTGAGGCAAGAGGATCACTTGAGCCCAAGAGTTTGAGTTGCTGAGAGCTATGACGCCACAGCACTCTACCAAGGGCAACAAAGTGAGACTCTGTCTAAATAAATAAATAAAATATATAGTGGTCCTGAATTTAAAAAAAATTTCAAATCCACAGAAAAGTTGAAAAACAGCTATAATAAAATGACATCAAATGAACTATCTGTAGCGTTGTGCCTGTAGCTCAAGGAGTAGGGCGCCAGCCCCATATACTGGGGGTAGCAGGTTCAAGCCCAGACCCAGCCAAAACTGCAAACCAAAAGAAAAAAAACTATCTGTAAAGATAATTGAACATCAAAATTAAAAGCTTCTACTCCTTGAAAAGCACTGTTAAGGAAAAGAAAAGACAAGCCATAGACTTAAAAAAATACATACATATATATATATATATATATATATATATATATATATATTTTTTTTTTTTTTTTTTTTTTTTCTGCGGTTTTTGGCCAGGGCCAGGTTTGAGCCCACCACCTCTGGTGTATGGGGTCAGCGCCCTACTCCTTTGAGCCATAGGCGCTGCCTGGAAAAAAATATTTTTAAAAGATATATCTGATAAAGGACTTATATCCAGAATACATTTCTCTCTTTTTTTTTTTTTTTTTGAGACAGAGCCTCAAGCTGTCCCCCTGGGTAGAGTGCTGTGGCATCCCAGCTCACAGCAACCTCCAACTCCTGAGCTCAAGCAAGTCTCCTGCTTCTGCCTCCCAAGTAGCTGGGACCACAGGCGCCCGCCACAACGCCTGGCTATTCTTTGGTTGCAGCCATCATTGTTGTTTGGCGGGCCCAGGCTGGATTCAAACCCACCACCTTAGGTGTATATGGCTGGCGCCTTAGCCACTTGAGCCACAGGTGCTGAGCCAGAATACATTTTTCAAAACTCAATAAGAACACAAATAACCTACAGGGCAAAGGGTTGAACAAACACTAAAGAAGATATGCAAATGGAAAGTAAACACATAAAAAGACAAAATGAAAATTTCATAAATTGCTATAATCAGAAAAACTGGGTCAGGTGAGGGGGCTCGTGCCTCCTAGCACTTTTGGAGACTAAGGAGGGAGGATCACTTGAAATCAGGAGGAGCATTAGATTGTCCTGAGCAACATTATGATAGTCTATTTCAACAAAAAGTAGAAAAATTAGCCCAGTATGGTGGTGTGCACCTGTGGTTCCTATTACTCTGGAGGCTGAGGCAGGAGAAGCACCTGAGCCCAGGAGTTTGAGGTTGCAGAGAAGTATGGTCATGCCACTGCCCTTGTGCCTGAACAACAAAGCCAGATTCTATGTCAAAAAAAAAAAAAAAAGATAATGAAAACTAGTGTTGGTGAAAACATGGAGAGCTGGAACTCCTGCACATTTCTGGTAGGAATGGAAAATGCTTTAGAAAACTGGCAGTTTTTTACAAAGTTAAACCTAATTCCACTCTTTCATATTTACCTAAGAGAAGTGAAAATTTGTGTTCACACAACAATCCACATGCAAATGTTTATAGTAGCTTTATTTATAATTGCCTAACACATGGAATGCTACACAATAATTAAGGGCCAGGCACACAATCCTAGCACTCTGGAAGGCTGAGTTGGGTGGATTGCTTGAGCTTAAGAGTTCTAGCCTGAGCAAGAGTGAGACCCCATTTCTTTCTTTCTTTCTTTTTTTTTTTTTTTTAGAGACAGTCTCATTTTATCGCCCTTGGTACAGTCCCATGGCATCACAGCTCACAGCAACCTCCAAATCCTGGGCTTAGGCAATTCTCTTGCCTCAGCCTCCCCAGTAGCTGGGACTGCAGGTGCCCACTACAACGCCCAGCTATTTTTTTGTTGCAGTTTTGCCGGGGCCCGGTTTGAACCCGCCACCCTTGGTATATGGAGCTAGCACCCTACCCACTGAGCCACAGGCACCACCCATGAGATCCCATTTCTACTAAAAATAAGAAAATTAGCTGGTGTTATGGTGGGCACCTGTAGTTCCAGCTACTCAAGAGACTGAGGCAAGAGGGTCACTTGAGCCCAGGAGTTTGAGGTTGCTGTGAGCTATGATGCCATGGCACAGTACCCAGGGCAACAAAATGAAACTCTGTCTCAAAAAAATAAATAAATACAATAGGCTTGGTGCCCATAGCACAGTAGTTGCGGCACCAGCCACATGCACCAAGGCTGGTGGGTTTGAATCCAGCCTGAGCCAGCTAAACAACAATGACAAGTTGTGGTGGGTGCCTGTAGTCCCAGCTACTTAGGAGGCTGAGGAAAGAGAATTGCTTATGCCCGAGAGTTTGAGGTTGCTGTGAGCTGTGACGTCACAGCACTCTACCCAGGGCGACAGCTTGAGACTCTGTCTCAAAAAAATAAAATAAAATAAAATAAAAGGAATAAATTGCTGGTACATGCAAAAACATAGCTGAATCTCAGATGCCTTATACTAAGTGTCATAGGTTGAACTGTATCCTTTGAAAAATATGAAGTCCTAACCCACCTCAGAATATGATCTTATTTGAAAGTAGGACTGTTGCAGACGTGATTAGTTAAGATGAGCTCATAGTAGAATAGGATAGGGCCACATGCTTATTTTGTGAGTGCCTCTTTTGCTAATCTGTGGTGTTGGATATCACAAGAAGTATGGACAAACTTTTTTGCTAATCAGCATTCAGTTAGTGTTTGTTTATTTAACCAGTGGTCCAACACAACTCTTCTTCTTCTAGTGTGTGGCAGAGGAAAAAAAGGTTAGACACCCCTGGTGTAGGCCCTTAATCCCATATTACTGGTGTCCTTATAAAGAGACACACAGGAAGAATAACACACATTACAGCAGCTGAGGTCATGCAGCTACAAGATAAAGTATGTCAAGGATTGCTGATGACATTGTAAGCTAAGAGAAAGGAATGGAACAGATTCTCCCCAAGAGCCTCAAAGAGAGCATGACCCTTGTGACAACTTGATTTTGAACTTCTAGCATCCCGAACTATGTGACAATACATTTCTATTTTTTTAAGTCACCCAGTTTGTGGTAGTTTGTCACAACAACCTTAGTGAACTAATACAGTAAGTGAAAGAAGCCAGACTCCAGAGGCAATACACTTACGCTTTTATTTATGTGACATTCTGGAAAAGGCAATGCTGTAAGGGTGGAGAATAGATCCGTGGTTCCAGGGTTGGGGGTGGGGTGAGGGATGACTAAAAAAGGGCAAAGGAGAATTGGGGGGCGATGGAACAGTACTATATTCCAATTGTGTGATGGTTATATGGTTACATGTGTTTATCAAAATTCATAAATCTTTACATTTAAATAGGTGAATTTGGCTGGGCTCAGCAGCCAGGGCGCCAGCCACGTACCCTGGAACTGGCTGCTTCGAATCCAGCCTGGGCCTGCCAAACAACAATAACAACTACAACCAAAAAATAAAAAATAAAAAAAATAGCTGGTTGGTGTGGTAGGCACCTGTAATCCCAGCTACTTGGGAGCCTGAGGCAAGAGAATCACTTGAGCCCAAAAGTTTGAGGTTGCTGTGAGCTGTGTCACCATGGCACTCTACCAAGGGCGACAAAGTGAGACTGTCTCAAAAAAAAAAAATTAATTACAAATAAATAAATAAATAGGTGAATTTTACTGTATGTAGTTACACCTCAATAAATCTGACCAAAAACAAGTTTCCAAAAATCTTTATATACCTTCCATTCAGATTCAACAGATGCCATTATTTGACAATTTGCTTTATCTTTTTTTTTTTTTTTTGTTTTTTGAGACAGAGCCTCAAGCTGTTGCCCTGGGTAGAGTGCTGTGGCATCATAGCTTACAGCAATCTCTAACTCCTGGGCTCAAGTGAGTCTCCTGCCTCTGCCTCCCAAGTAGCTGGAACCACAGGTGCCCGCCACAACGCCTGGCTATTTTTTGGTTGCAGCCGTCATTGTTGTTTGGCGGGCCCAGGCTGGATTCGAATCCATCACCTTAAGTGTATGTGGCTGGCGCCTTAGTCACTTGAACTGCAGGTGCTGAGCCAATTTGCTTTATCTACCTATCTATACATGATTTTTGCTGAATCATTTGAAAATAAGTTGCAGACATAGGACACTTAAATATTTTATTATACATCTTCTAAGAATAAGGACAATTTTCTACATATCTAAGAAAAGTAACAATAACTCTAGTTATCATCTGATTTATAGTCCATATTTCAACTTTCCCAGTTGCACTCAAAATGTCTTTTGTGAGTACCTTTTTCATTTTTTTCCTTTTTTAAAAAATTCAAATTAATATGACGGTACAAATTTTACATTGTTTTCAATTCTAAGGTAAAGTTCAAGTTGTAGTTGAGCCCTTCACCCAGGGGTCGTGTTGAACATCCTCAAATTGTGCACATTAGGTGAGATCCCACCAATTACCCTCCCTCCTCTCCACCTCCTCTCCCCTCCATCTTGCTAGACTGTATTCTGTTTTATCATTTCTGTGGTTGTGTATTTGTCTACACATCTTATTCTTAGAAGATATATGATAAAATATTTAAGTGTCCTATGTCTGTAACTTATTTTCAAATGATTCAGCAAAAATCACGTATAGATAGATAGGTAGATAGATAAAGCAAATTGTCAAATAATGGCATCTGTTGAATCTGAATGGAAGGTATATAAAGTTTTTTGGAAACTTGTTTTTGGTCAGATTTATTGAGGTGTAACTACATATAGTAAAATTCACCTATTTATTTATTTATTTTTGAGACAGTCTCACTTTCTTGCCCTTGGTAGAGTACTATAGTGTCACAGCTCACAGCAACCTCAAACTCTTGGGCTCAAGTGATTCTCTTGCCTCAGGCTCCCAAGTAGCTGGAACTACAGGTGCCCACCACAATGCCCAGCTATTTTTAGTGATGGGGTCTTGATCTTGCTCAGGCTGGTCTTAAACTTGTGAGCTCAGGCAATCTACCGCCTTGGCCTCTGAGAGTGCTAGGATTACAGGTGTGAGCCCCCGTGCTTGGCTTTTTTCCCCATTCTTGAGATACTTTACTAGGAAGACTGTGTTTTAACTACATTCACAAAAATATGGAACCCATCACGAATTTGCATGTCATCCTTCAGCTGGGGCCATGCTAATCTTCTCTGCATCATTGCAATTTTAGTACATATGCTGTTGAAGCAAGCATAGGAGTGCCTTTTTCTAACTAGATCAAATCAAAGATCATATACTATATTTGGATAGGTCTCTTCAATTTCTTAATCTAGAATAATCCTCACATCTTTTTCTTTCTTTCTTTTTTTTTTTTTTTTTCAGTTTTTTGCCAGGGTTGTGTTTGAACCCGCCACCTCTGGTATATGGGGCCAGCGCCCTACTCCTTTGAGCCACAGGTGCCGCCCCCCTCACATCTTTTTCTTATCACGACCTTGGTCCAAGCCAGTTCTGTAGAACATGTGATATTCTGGATTTGTCTGATTGTTTTCTCATGTGTTATCAAACACGGTCTTCTACTGCTGTATATCCTGTAAACTAGAAGTTTGGACTAAAGGCTTCATTAGGTTCAGGTTAAAGGCTTTTAGCAAGAACAGTTCATAGGTGATAAAGACTTATTTTTCCATCTTGTTGGCCTCCCTACAGAACTATTTTCCTAAATTTCTCTTTCATACCATGAAGGAATTGTGTACCTGTGCAACCAAATCTTGTGCTAGGTCACTGGGGCCACAAACATCAATAAAACACTTCCTATCCTAAAGGAGATGAATGAATGAAACACCACCCTTTGTCATCCAGTGAATATTTAGTAACTACCACAAGGAGCCAGGTACCTTGCTAGGTGCTAGGGATACAGCATTAAGCAAATCCAGACATGGTCCCTGCCTCCAACAAGTTTATAGTCTAATGTGCAAGGCAAACATTTATTCATAAAAGAGAACAGTCCAGAAATAACTAGTAATAAATACTGTGGGGTAGGGGAGTAAAAAAAAAGCACAGGAGAGGCTCCATGTAATGGGAACCCGACCTAGAGGTGTGCTATGTGAGGTGAGGACTGAAGGATGGGCAGTATTAAGTAGGTAAAAGGCAGGAGGGTACAGCAAGTAGTGGGAGGAAAAGATGAGCGGGAGACAAGGCAGGGGCAGGTGGGCTACAATACGTTCACCGATTGGCAAAAACACACAATTGCAATCCCTCGTGGTGAAGCCACTGTTGACCTCAATAAAAGGAAAAAGCCGAGGCAAAATTAAAGCAGTTTATCTGGGCTGAGGTTGAGGACTGCAGCCCAGGACACACTTCCAGGTTGCCTTAGTGAGTGCTCAGGGGAACAAAGGAGAAGCTCAGGTTTTTACAGAAAAAAGGGGAGGGGTGATTACAAAAGTCAGAAATTCTCCTGGGTTTCCAGAAATAACATTGATTAGTGACTGGCTACCCACTGTTGAACTATAAAGGAAGATGCAGTGTCTAGGATATGGTATTTCATGGCTAATGGCCTCAGTTAGTGTAGAACCCACATGGCTAGTAGCTTCAAGAGGTAATTATTTAGCTCCAAGGGTCTGTTACATTTTAAATGCCTCCCTGGGTCTGATAATTCAAAGAGGCTCATATTCTTTCAATAAAACTTGGTGGGCTTTTTTGTTTTTTTTTCCTTTCTCACCATGAAAAGACAAACCTACAGGCTAAAATTGGAGGGTCAGAGGCAGCTTTCCTGACGGAGTGATGTCTAAGGTGAGGCCTGACGGGCAATGAGTCTGAAGTAACCACAGTGAGCAGTGGGACACACACATCTAATTTGGTAGCTACTGGAATTAATCTGTGTAGGAATTTATGCTCAGGAAAACCATGAGGAACTCTTGTCAAAAATCTTAATTGGAACTAATAAAGATTCTAGAGCTAAGTTCTGGTTTACAGGAAATACTGGGGATAGAGAAATTTTAAATCATATTGACTTGAATTAAAAACCCTAATCAGAGAACTTCTTATTCAGAATCACAGTCAGGCCAAACCTGTCTGTGATCATTTTAGAGAACTGAAGATCCTGAAGAAAAGATGGTCTGTCAAAGCCTTTACCCCATTCTACTTTCGGGAATATTCAGGTCAGGCCAAGGGGCTCAAACCTATTCTCCATGAGAATAAACAGCTCTGCTATTGTTACTTCCGATAGTAATTACTATAATTAAAAAAATTTCCATAAGCCACATAGCTAAGTGACAGAGTCAGAATTAAATCCACAGTTGACTCGACAGCACCTGCATTTATCACACAGCACTGCTCCCGGTAATGACAACGGTACCCACCCAGGCAAAGGTAAGAGAAAGAGGCTTTCTGTAATTTAAGCAAAAGCCAAATATTCTTTTAGTACAATAAGGACACAGGAGTGATGTCAGCAGAAGTTCAGTTGGCCCAGGATGAATGGTCTGCTTATTTTTAGATGCTTGGACAGCACTTTTTATACCGCACCCTTCACACGCTCCATCAGGAAGAGAAAATGATTGTGCTAGAGGTAATAAATAAAAACAGCTGATGGCTCGGTGCCCATAGCTCAGTGAGTAGGGCACCAGTCACATTTTCCGAGGCTGGTGGGTTCGAGCCCGGCCCAAGCCTGCTAAACAGTGACAATGGCAACCAAAAAATAGCTGGGGGTTGTGGTAGGCGCCTGTAGTCCCAGCTACTTGGGAGGCTGAGGCAAGGGAATTGCTTAAGCCCAAGAGTTTGAGGTTGCTGTGAGCTATGACGCCATAGCACTCTACCGAAAAGGGCATAATGAAACTCTGTCTCAAAAAACAAAAATAAAAACAAAAAAACAGCTGAGGCTTTTGGAGGAAGGCACAGTGGGGTACAAATGAGAAAAGGACTGTGGGAAAGGGAGATATGAGAGAGGGACAGGCAGGAGGGTTTGGGGGCAGGTCTGCTAGCCAGAGGTTCATCCTGGAGTGCCATGGCCTCTTCGCCCCCTTGCCCATGGTGTTTCACCCCCTTGCCTGTGGCTGAACTCCAAGTTAAACTGTTTAGAGAGGCTGCACTAATCTCCTGTCATCCTTGCACTCTGAGTTGGTTAGAATATGAAGCATGAAAATGAATAAAAAGATTTACTCACTCTCCTCCAGGATTCTGTGTGTTCACCGGCCTATTGGAAGATAACTTTGTTAGGAACTATTGTACATGTATGGTAGGCTTCCAATAACTCCTAGGAATGTCAGGCACAGTGCTAGGTACTTTAGAGACATTCATTATCTCTAATCCTTCTAATAACCCACCAGAAGAGGTCACTGAGACTCAGACAGTTACTCATTAAAGTTCACAAAGTTGGCAGGGCATGGTGGCTCACACCTGTAATCTCAGCACAATGAGAAGCTGAAGAGGGAGGATCACTTGAACGTAGGAGTTTGAGACCAGCCTGAGCAAGAGCAAGACACCATCTCTACTAAAAATAGAGAAATTAGCTGGGCATTGTGGCAGGCCCTGTAATCCCACCTACTCAGGAGGCAGAGGGAAGATGATCACTTGAGCCCAAGAGTTTGAGGTTGCTGTGAGCTGTGATGATGCCATGAAACTCCACCCAGGGCAACAGAGTGAGGTTCTGCCTCAAAAAAAAAAAAAAAAATCACAAAGCTACCAATTCAGGATTAAAAGATAAACTTAGGCACATTACAATTTTTTTTTTTTTGAGACAGTCTCACTTTGTTTGCCAGTGTAGAGTGCTAGGGCATCATAGCTCATAGCAACCTCAAATTCTTGGCTTTGAGTGATCTTGCCTCAGCCCCCTGAGTTGCTGGGACAACAGGCACCCACCACAATGCCCAGCTATTTTGGTTGAAGTTGTCATTGCTAGTTAGCTGGACCGGGCCGGATTCGAACCTGCCAAACGCAGTGTATGTAGCTGGTACCATAAGCACTGTGCTATGGGCACCGAGTCAAGGTCCTCTTTTAGAATTCATTAAAACTGGCTCGGCGCCTGTGGCTCAATCGGCTAAGGCGCCAGCCATGTACACCTAAGGTGG
>CAUYQV010120372.1:0-13988 GCA_963574575.1 Galagoides demidoff
CTAAGAGTAGAATGTGAATGTTTTAAAATAATAACTAAGAAAATGACATGAAGGCTATGTTAACCAGTTTGATGGAAGTGTTTCGGATTGTGTGTGAAAACACCACACTGTACCCCAGAAGTGCATTAATGTACATAGTTACCATTCAATAAAAAAAAAAACTAAAAAAAAATTCCAATAAAACTTTTATCATCTATATTTAAGGTATACAATATGATGTTTTGATGAACATATATATATGTAGTAAAATGATTACTACAGTCAAACAATTAGTTATTGGTCCCATAATCCTTCTAGGTGTGTGATAAGAGCCTCTTAAATCTACTTTCTCAATAAATTTTCCATATGCAATACAATATTACTAACTACCTCTCCCTTTGAACATTAGGAGTCTATATTTATTTATCCTATAATACTGTAAGTTTTGACCCTTCAACCTATTTTTTTCCATTTCCTTCTCCTCCTTTCCCCTAATAAGCACCATTCTACCCTGTTCTTATGTATTTTACTTTGTAATAAGATTTCACATACATGTGAACTCATGTTGTATTTTTCTTTCTGTGTTTGGCTTATTTTATTTAGCTTAATGTCTATTGTCTAGGTTACAGGTCTTTTTGATGAGGAGAAACTTTAAAAAGGAATTAGGCTCGGCGCCTGTGGCTCAATCGGCTAAGGCGCCAGTCACGTACACCTAAGGTGGAGGGTTCGAATCCCCAGCCCGGGCCCGCCAAACAACAGTGATGGTTGCAACCAAAAAATGGCCGGGCGTTGTGGTGGGCGCCTGTGGTCCCAGCTACTTGGGAGGCAGAGGCAGGAGACTTGCTTGAGCCCAGGAGTTGGAGGTTGCTATGAGCTGTGATGCCATGGCACTCTACCCAGGGGGATAGTTTGAGTCTCCGTCTCAAAAAAAAAAAAAAAAAAAGAGTTCATTATACTAGTTCTGATGAGATGCCAGGGCACTTGGATTAAAACAGTATCAGGCTAGGAGTCCAGGCTGGCTGACAAGAGACATTGGTTGACAGATTGTCCAAGATGGATAGAAAGGTTTCAGAAAAAGAAGAGGGAGAAATGGGCACAGTTCAGATGTAGTTCGTGGGGAATGGTGCCAGAGTTTGGTGTAGACTTCATGAAAAGAAATTGTGATTCAGAACAGGAAGGAAAAAATTAGAAAAAAATTAATGCCACTGAAGGGGATAAGTGGGAATTTCATTTCTCCTTCCCACAGACCGGTCATCATCAGGCTGCTGAGCTGCTTGGGAGATTTCCGCCCTCACAGGACTTGTAGTGGACCTAGAACTATTCAGTAGTTTGGGAGTTCCCTGCCTGTCAGCACCCCGCAGAGACTCCCATTAGTGGGACAGATATGGTAGTCAGATACCATACCCCCAGGACTCAACTGGGTTGCATGGGATTACAGAGGGCAGATTTGAAAGCTGGACATGGGAGGTAAAGGAGCTCATGTGGGCAGGACTGGTGGTATAGTATAGTGTGGGTCTGAGTTGCAGCAAACTGTTGGAGAACAAATTGCCCCACAGGAAATTTGTGCTTTCAGATTGGGAAAGATCCTGGAGCAGGGGAAGGAAGTTCCCAAACTCAAAGCACCGTTGCTGCTGAGCTTGGTGGGTTTGAGTGTTTATTTGCAACCAGACACTGAGGGGAGATCCTCAGGGCAGGGGAACAGTGGAAGAGGTAAAACACACTCTCAATAGGTAATTGGTAAATTACAGATGGCCCCCTCCTCATAATCAGACTTTCTGATTAAGTGAGGTTGCTTCTAGTCCCCTTCCCAGTGGCTTTCCTCTATGGTCTGGGAGCTGACCTTTGATACCTGCCCAGACACTTCTAAGACCTACCTTTGTGAGCCAGAAGGCAGGCTCACAGACCTAACCCCACCCAGCCTCTCACCTCCACATTGCTCTGGTGGAAAGTAATTTCCTTGGAGCTACAGGACCCTTCCCCTTTCCTGGGGCATTCAAGTGCTTCTTCAGGGGGCTAGAGCTGATTACAGGCACCAAAGAATGTCTTAGCAATTGGCTTTCTGCTGCAAGTACCAAGTACTGAGAGTGACAACTGCAGGAGAATCTATTATAGTACCCATTGTCTCGATAAAACAGAGCACAGTCAATTATTTCTCTCTAGCACCACCCACCATCTCAGAGATTAAGCTGGGAGTCCCAATAGAATTTACAGTGCTGGGGGGAGGGGAAGACAGTGGAATAAAAGCAGCCCAATAGGGTACAGTGCTTTTTAAGAAAGAAATAAAAGTTGCTGGGTACTCAAGCTGTGAGGGAGCTCCCTCTTCCTCTGGGCTGATCAGTCAGCAGTTCAGAGTCTGCATAGGGACACTGCCTCAGAGACCAGGTGCAACAGAGATCTGGGGACTGCCAATCTCATCTGTAGCCATCACCATCCTGGTCATTCTGGTGCATGGTACCAGGTCTGCTCAGCATTGAGCTTTGTAGCAGTAGCCTCCGCATCACTCCCACCCAGGCTGGGGAAGGAACAGACAGATGTTCCTCCATGGTGTGTACTGTGACTGGGGACTGAGCATACTTTTTACCCTGCATGTGATATGACCAGATAAGGAGCCTTAGACACCACAGGCACAACTTGGAAAACTGGGAAACTGGCTTGGTGGGTCCCAGTTAGGGAGGTAGGTCTTTGGTCAACCAGCAATTCTAGTCTCCCTATGTAATTTCTGGCCTACTGAGACAAACCCCTGCCCGCACAACTGATTATCAGTAGTCTCCACTGGTGTAATTATTCTCCATCTGTGCAGCCCTATATGTGATCCAGCTCTGAAGCACTCACTGTGCCTGAGCATGAGGCTGTGTCCTATAGCCTACAAAACCACCCCTGAGACTCAAGAGTTATGCCAGGCCACAAGAGTCCACCTGAGTCTCCACCACTGCCATTGAGCAAATGGGACATAAACAAGGTCCATCACTTCAACTAGGAACCTCTAGCCCTGAGCAGTCCTTAGTCCTGGACCTGATTTGAGCAAATGCTCACAGCACAGTCATCTGTGACCACTTTCTAAGTAGACTCACTCAGATGCTCCACTGGGTGACCCCACCAAAGTGATCTCCTACAACAGCTGTCATGGAGAAGGTCACACATAGCTGTCAATTTCAACTTCATAAAATGAGCTGAGGAACATCCCTTTGCCTGAAATGAAGATCATCTAGCACTGGCCAGGGCTTTGCAAATCACAGGGGAATTGGTCAACAGAAAGCAGCTGGCTGGATGGAGTGGCTAACATCTGTAATTCTAGCATTCTGGTCTGAGTTCAGAGCAGGTGGAGTGCTTGAGTTCAGGAGGTCAAGACTAGCCTGAGAAAGAGCAAGACCCTGTCTCTACTAAAAATAGAAAAAAAAAAAAAACTATCCAGGTGTGGGGCATGAGTGCTTGTAGTCCCAGATACTCAGGAGGCTGAAGCAAGAGGATCACTAGACCCATGAGTTTGAGGTTGGCCACAGCACTCCTCTCAGAGTGACAGAGTAAGATTCTGTCCCCAAAATAAAACAAATGAACAAACAACAACAAATAAAAACCAACAGAGCAGCTGTTTGACAGGCTCTCAGTGCTCTTGAGCCTCCCCTGATGGGTCAACATTCCAGAGTAGGTCACAAAATTTCCATCTAGAGTCCTTCCCTTCCCCTAACTAAACAGGCGAGATCACAGGAAAGGAGATAAGTGCCCTGAAATCCTATTAACTGAGAGAAGAGGAGCAAGATAAGAAGAAACCAGAAAAAAAAAAAACCTGGCAACATTAAAAAACAAAATAGTTTGGCACCTGTAAGGAATCACAATGGAGCTACAAGAAAACTGATGAAATCAGAGAAATGAATACAGAATACAGGTGGCAAATAAAATAAAAAGAATTAAAGATAAAGTTGAAAAGAAGCCAAAACAAATTTTTCAGGAAATTAATAAAAAAGTTGATAAAGAGCTAGATAACATAAAAATATGATAAAACTTAAATAAATGAAAGATTCATTTAGTAAATTTGAGAACACAGCAGAAAGCTTCAACAACAGACTAAACCAAAGAGAAGAAAGAATCTCAGAGCTTGAAAGCAAGTTTCCTAAAATAACCTAGTCATTCAAAGAACTTAAACTGGACTCTCAATCAGATGGACCTAAGAGACATATATAGAATATTTTACCAAAAAAATTAATGAATATGCATTATATTCAGCAGCACATAGGACATTCTCCAATGGTGATCATATCACACCTTATTCCACAAAATAGGCCTGAACAAATTTTAAAAACATGATATCATACCGTGCATCTCCTCAGACCACAGTGCAATAAAACTAGGAATCAATTACAAGAGAAACATTCAAATTTATACAAAGTCATAGAAATCAAGCAACATGCTACTCAACAATTAAGTCAAAATTTAAATCAAGGTGGAAATGAAAACTACTTGAACTGTATGCCAAAGAGGACATAAACTGTCAAAATCTGTGGGACAGATGAGCATTCCTCATATAGCTTGCTGAATACCACATCTATGTCTGTCTCTTAGCTTAAATACCATCTACATGCTAATGACCCCAGAGTAGTTCCCTACCTTGAACTTATGTATATCCATACATTATGTATATATTTATATGTATTCTTACATATGTATCTTTATACATTCTGAATTGTATATGTTTAGACATATATTTATATACTTCAAATCCTAACATCCCAACTGAAATGTCTAATAGTAATAATAATAATAACACATAATAGCAACTAGTGCTTGTGTGATGCTATTATAGACTAAATGTGTTTGCCCAAAATTTATTTGTTGAATTTCTGACTCCTAGATCAAAGTATTAAAATGGAGACAGAGGAGGTCACACTCTTGCTCTTTACAGATGACATGCTCTTATACTCAGAAAAATCAACTCAACTACAAAGATCTTAGAAGTAATCAAGAAATACAGTAATGTCTTGGAATACTAAATCAATGTCCACAAATCAGTAGCCATCATATATGCCACTAACAGTGAAGCTGAGAATCAAATCAAAGACAAACTATCCTTCACAGTAGCTCTGAAGAAAATGAAATATCAGGGAATATATCTAACAAAGGATGTGAAGGCTCTCTATAAAGGGAACTGTGAAACCCTGAAAAAAGAAATAGCATAAGATAATAACAAATGGGAGAACATACCATGTTCATGGCTGGGAACAATTAATGTTGTTAAAATGTCCATACTACCCAAAATTATCTACAGATTTAATGTAATCCCCATGCAAGCACTAATCTCATACTTTAAAGAACTTGAAAACATAGTATTTCATTTCAAATGGAACCAAAAAAAAAAAAACTGAATAGATAATATAATTAAAAAAAATAAAAACAAATCTGGAAACATCACTTTATCATACTTCAAATAGTATTACAAGTCTATAGTGATCAAAACACCTTTGATAAACTGAACAAAAGCATACACTGGGGAAAACAACCCTATCTAATCATTGGTGTGGGGAGAACTTGTTAGCCTCATGGAGAAAACTGAAACTGGACCCATACCTCTCACTAATTACAAAAATTGACTCTGTCTGAATAAAAGATTTAAATTCAAGACTCAAAGTGATAAAAATTCTAGAAAAAGTGTGGGGAAAAAACTTGATGATATAGGCCTGGGAAAAGATTTCATAAAGAAGACATAATCAATCTAAAAACTAAGGGTACAATAACTAAAGCATACAGACAACCTTCTGAATGGAAAAATATATTTGCATGCTATGAATCTTTTAAAAAGCCTGATAACCATACTCTACATAGAAGGCAAATTAATCAATAAGAAAAGAGCAAACAATCCCATATATAACTGGGCAAGAGACATGAACCTTCTCCCCAAAACAGAAGAATGGCCAACAAACACATGAAAAAAATTTTCATTGTCTGTAATCCTTGGAGATATGCAAATCAAAACCACTTTGAGAGTTTACATAACTACTGTGAGATTAGCCCACATTACAAAGTCCCAAATCTGCAGACGTTGCCATGGCTGTGGAGAGAAGCAAACACTTTTGCACTGCTGGTGAAATTGCAAACTAATACAACCTCTAAGGAAAGAAGTATGGAAAATTCTCAAAGAACTAAAAGTCAACCTTCCATTTGATCCCACACTCCCATACTAGGTATCTACCCAGAAAAACAAAAATCATTTTACCACAAGGACATCTGTACCCGAATGTTTATTACATCTCAATTCACAAATGCCAAGACGTGGAAGCAACAACCCAAGTGCCTGTCAACCCCTGAACACATTAACAAACTGTGGCATACGCATACCGTGGAGGTACTATTCATCCCTAAGAAAAGATGGAGACTATAAATCTTTTGTGTTTTCCTGGATGGGATGAAACACATCCTTCTTAGTAAAGTTTCTCAAGAATGAAAAAAAAAAAGCATCCAATATACTCAATATTAATACAAAACCAATATGTAAACAACCACACACCCACGCAAAAGAAAAAACACAAATAAAGTCTACAGAGTAGGAGGGGAGAGGAGAGAGAAGGGGAGAAGCGATGGGGGAGGACGGAGGGTGATTGGTGGGTTCTCATCTAATGTGCGCAATGTGAGAATGTTCAGCACACCCCCTGGGTGAAGGCCTCACCTACAGGTTGAACGCTACCTTCGAAATGAAAAATAATGTAACCTAAATGTTTGTACCCTAATATTGATCTGAAAACTAAAAAAAGAAAAGAAAAATGTTTACAAAGTTAATTGAATCAAGCTGTAAACATGGGAGGAACAACATATGTACTATAAAAAAATGTATCAGTTAAATTTTCATGAAACAGCAGCATTTTTTTCTTTTTTAGCTTATTCACTTTTGTCTTTTTAGAATTTATTGTTGATATTGTTTTGATTGACAGATTTTAATTGTTTATAATTATAGGGCACAATGTTATGTTTTGATATTTGTATACAACATGGCATGATTAAATCAAGTTACTTATAATAAATAAAAAAAGAAAAGAAATTCTAACTCCTAATGTGATGGTATTAGGAAGTGGTAACTTTGGGATGTAATCAGGTCATGAAGAGCCCTCATCAATGAGAGTAGTACCTTTAAAAAAGACATAGGAGAGCTTGCTTTTTTTCTCTGCTCTCTGCTAGATGCGGACCTGTTGAGAATTCAGCTGTATATGACCTGAACAAGGGCATACACCACAAACTGACCATGACAACACCTTGATCTTGGCCTTTCAGCTTCCAGAACTCCAAGAAAAAAATGTCTCTTGTTTATATGCCACCAACTATATGTTAATTTTTCACAGTGGCCCAAACTCAGAGAGGTGCTTATTATTTCTCAGACTTTATTCTCAACATGTTTTTTATACATTAACTCACTAAATCCTCTCAACAATCCCATGATTTGTATTATTATCCCCATTTGAGATGAAGAAACAGGGAAACAGTTTGAATCATTTGCTCAAGGTCATTCAGTTGCTGAGTGGTGGAGTGAGAATTTGAATTCAGGTGATTTGGCTCCTGAATTTATGCTCTTAAAAACATGTACTACCAATAAATACTAAGCGTCTCAAACTTATCATGTCACAAACCTAGCCCCTTTGCACCCCCTACTCCGAAACCAAACTTGCTCCTTCCGAGTTTTCTGTAAGTCAAAAAATGGTAACTCCAGTTGCTTAGGGAAAAAATATTGGAGTCATCATTAATTCTTTTCTACCTCACACAACCCCTATCTTGTTCATCAACAAATCCTGTTGGCTCCAACTTCAAAATATATCCTGAGTCTCACACTTTCACAACCTCCACCACTACCATTCTGGTCCAAAGTCACATTCTCTTATACCTGGAATACTATAATAGAGTCCTGCCTTTGCCTCTTGCTAGAATGTTTGCCTCTCTTGCTTCAAACTGGTGAGTAAAAGCTAGAGTCCTTATAATACTCTATAAGCTTCTACATGATCTTTTCTTATATCTTTCTGACCTCTCCCTGTAGTACTCTCCTGCCCATTTATTATGGTCTAGCCATACCAGCCTCCTAGCTTATCCTGGAAAGCACCAGGCCTGCGTCTGCTTCAGGATCTTGCAATTGCTGTTCCATTTGTCTAGAATGCTATTCTTTATCTAGCTGGACGGCTCATTCCCTCATTACCTTCAAATCTTTATTACAATAAAATTTTTAGTGAATTTTCCTTGTCCACCCAATATAAATTTAAACTCTAGCCAACCATTGAACATTCCCTTATATATGCTTTATTTTTTCTAAATTTTATTATGTGTCCTGTTGATTGCCTATATACTCCTATTAGGATGTAAGTTCTATGAGAGTTGGGATTTCTCTTTGTTTCCTTTGCTCCTGTATTCTCACTGTCTGGAATAGTGCATGACACATACGACTCAATAAATATTTGTTGAAAATACAAATGAATGGAACCAAATCAGTGATTTTTAAGAGTGAGAATTACAAGTAAAGTAGGTTCTCCCTCAGTGGAGAGGTATATGGCAGCCAACATATCTTTGTCTTACAGATCCTCTATCCTCAGATTTTTCTTTCATTTTACATATATCAATCACATTTTTACAAACCCTTACTAACTTAGGACAACCATGAGATGGATCGCTATCTCCAACAGGATAGAATTGACCTATAGAGCTGACTGGTGTTAAGGCAATTGTAGATATCCCACGGATTTGTAAAATTGGGCTTATGAGGACTTTCCCATTCAACATCCCAATAGATTCTAAATTAGAAAACCAGAGACCACTGTTACATGGCAATAAGCTGCTTGTACCTTGTTGTCATCTTTTAAAACTCACAGTTGACTGAGAGAAGCTCTTTTCTTTTGAAGTTTTCAACCTCTGAATTGTAAAACAAATTAACGGAAGGAAAAATCCTCATTAAACTTTAACTATTAACATTGAGTACTGATTAAAAAAAAAACCTAAAAAATATTCATCCTTTTGATCCCTTAATTCTAAGAAGAGATTTCTAGCTGAAACCCTTGCTGGCACCTCAGCTCACGTGTATGGGAATTTTAATTAAACTCCCTAAAAGATAGAGCTTCTGTGTAAAATATGACTAATTTCTGTACACATCTTCATAAGCCACTTGCTTAACAGTATTTATCTTAATGGGGACATTCAAATCATACATTTGTAACCAACATCAAGTGGAATTCAGCTGTACTTAAATAAACATAGAGCACCTACTTTAATTCTGAGCAAGTCTAAAAGAAAATCTGTCACAGTTTTTTTTTTTTTTTTGCTTATAGGAAAGGTTTTTATTGGTGGGGAAGGGAGGCTGCAGAGCAGCACCGAGGAGGAGAGAAAAGAGGGGAGAGAGATAAGGAGAGAGTGGGGAAGAGAAGAGAGAGAGAGTAGAGAAGAGTGAGGGGGAAGACAGAGGAGAGAGAGAGAGAGAAGGAAGGCAGAGAGAGGCGAGAGAGAGAGAGAGAGAGAGCTGTCACAGTTTTAAGACTGGTGCCTCTGAGAATTTTATAGAAATTTCTTTATTAAGGCAACTCTATTGCCCCATTTTTTGAGCTGGTGTATTGGTCTTACCTGGAGGATACATAACTGACCAGGAAATCATTTCGTGATTATCAGACAGTATTGCTGAAAAACAATAAATGAGATTTTTTTCTCCTCAGCTCTATGGTTAGTAGCCTCAGACAGCTCAAGTACAACAGTAACTTCTGATCCAGCTAGGGAAGAATGAAGGGAAATGCAGCCTGTGTTCTCAAGGGGATTCTGATTCTCCTATTACCTGCCATTAGGAAAAGTACATTTTATTAAATCCAGAGTTGTCCAGTAAATAGGCAAAGTAAGTGAGATTTAGAGATGCTTCTAAGGCGTGTGTAGAGCAGCTATTGATTTCAAAGTAAGTGAAGAGAACCAAGGGGAAGACAGTATTCTAGGAACTTTCATCTCCATCTATGTGACCTTGAATAGACTGGATATTTTTTTTCAAGCAAATGAAGATTTGTAATATTCTAACTCCCAGAAGGAACAATGGTAAGCTGAAAATATAAAATAAGATGATAGAAAAATTGAAAATGTACAAAATGATAATCACTGTTGATTGAATTTGCCTATTTGACAAGAATGATAATCATATAAGAACCTAAAAACAATTCACTGCCTACAAGAAATACACTTTTAAACAAAACAGCAAACAACAGAAATGTTGAACTAATTAAAGTGACATAAAAATATATGCCAGGCAAATACTTAATGAAATCAAGCATGCATATCGATATTTATATTAATATTAGAATAAATTGAATTTGAAGTACCAAACTTCTATTGTATATAAAGAAGTATATTTTAATATGATAAAAAGGATAATTCACCTAGTTTGAACTTATGAGAACTAAGCAGCATAGCCAAAAAAATACATACAACAAAACTTCAGGGAAACACAGAGAAACCAGGAAGGTAGATTTAATGTGAACTTCTATTCAAAACTGAAAATATGAAAAATGATAAAATATTCAAACAATGACATTAATAAGCGTGATCTAACACGTATCCGATCACACGTGTGTGGGTGCTTATGCGCACACAGAGACAAAGTGGAAAACAGACAGAGATGTGGAGAGAAAGACAAAGAGAATTGTTTTTATGCACACAATGAATATTTGCAAAATTCTAGATCAGAGGTTAGAAAATTTGCTCTATAAAAATTCAGATCTGTGATGAATATTTTATGCACTGTAGGTTATAAGGTCTCTGTCACAAATACTTAAGCACCACTGTAGTGCAAAAGCATCCAGAGACTTTACCTAAATGAATGAGCACAGCTGTGTGCCAAAAAATGCTTACTTATAAAAACAAGCAGCCAGGTAAGTTAACTCTACAGGCCTTAATTTTCAACTGGACCTCTGTTTCAGATCATCAAACTTTTTCTTTCCTTATCGTTATTTTTTATTTCAATAGATGTAGGGGGTACAAGCAGAGTTTTGTTATGTGATTGAATTATATAGCAGTGAGGTCTGTGCTTTTATTGTACCCAGTACTTGAATAGCAAACAGTCTGTATGACCACATGTACCCACAGCTTAACCTCTACTTATAAGTGAGAACAAGAGGCATTTGTTTTTCCATTCCTGAGTTACTTCACATAGGATATTGGTCTCCAGATTCATCCAATTTGCTGCAAATGACATTATTTCATTCTTTTTTATGGCTGAGGAGTATTCTTGTTCCACTCTTAGAATGATGGACACGCAAGTTGATTCCTTAACGTTGTGATTGTGAATTGTGCCACAATCAACATAAGTGCAGATACCTTTTGATATAATGGTTTCTTTTCCTTTGAGTAAATAGCCAGTAGGGATCTACTGCAGGATCAAATGGCAGATCTACTTTTAGTTCCTTGAGAAATCTCCATAATGATTCCCATAGAGGTTTTACTAATTTACTTTCCTATCAATAGTGTATAAATATTCCTATTTCATCACATACATGCCAACACCCATTAATTTTTAACTTTGCCATAAGGGCCATTCTGATTGGACTAAATAATTTTTCACTATATTTTTTAGAATTATGTTTTATTGACCTCATTTATACACACACAGAGGCACACACATAACTAAAGTAGAAGTTAGAAATTAAAAGTTTTAAAAGTTGTAGAAGTTAGCAAACTTGCTCTCATATCATTCATTTATTAAAAAGGTCATACTGGAATTTATGAACTATTTAGAACTGAATAACAAAATTATACACATAAAAATGTAGATCTCATCTTTTAGATGTGACATAAAAAGGATTAAACAAGTTTTGAGGTCTGGGTGTTGTGGCTCATGCCTGTAATCCCAGCACTCTGGGAGCCTGAGGCAGGTGCATTGCCTGAGCTCACAGGTTCAAGACCAGCCTGAGCCAGAGTGAGACCCGCCTCTAAAAATAGCTGGGCTTTGAAGCAGGCACCTGTAGTCCCAGCTACTTGGGAGGCTGAGACAAGAGAACTGCTTGAACCCAAGAGTTAGAAGTTTCTGTGAGCTCTGACTCCATGGCACTTTACCGAGGGTGACCAAGTGAGACTCTGCCTTAAAAAAAAAAAAAAGCTTTTGAAAATATTAATAAACTTGTTAATGCCTCACTAAAACTGAAAACAAAATTACAAACAAATTTCCAATGTCAGGAAAGTAAGAGTGTTAGCACTACAGGCCCTACTGACAGTAAAATGATACTAATTGAAAAAAGCAACTTTATTTCAATAAATCTGAAATCTTATGTTAAAAAGAATTACACACAATGACCAGCAGGGTTTATCACTTCACGCCAAGTAGGACGGCTATAGAAAAAAAAAAAAAAAAAAAAAGGACAGACAGTAACAAGTGTCAGTGAGAATGTGGAGAAATTGGAACTTCCCTTAACTACTGCTATAAATGTAAAATGATCCTTCTACTTAGGACGACATTCTGGAAATTCCTCTGTGGGTTAAAAATAGAGTTGCCATTTGACTCAGCAATTCCACAATTCCACTCTTAGGCATATACTCAGGGGAGCTGAAAAGATATGTTTACACAAAAACTTACATGTTCATGTTCATAGTAACACGAGTCCCAATACCAAAATGTGTGAACAAGCCAAATACCCATCAGCCAATGAATGGATAAATAAAAGCATTTTATTCATATGATGGAATATTGTTTAGCCATAAAAAGAATGAAGTTCAGCAACATGGTATAATAAGAAGTTCTAGGTCTGTTGTCCCACACAATCACAAATTTAATGATAATACAAGGGACAAAATACCTTTACCAGAAGTCCAGAATCTGGTTAAGAAGTTTCAGTATCCTAGAAGAGCACAAAGCCCAGACCATTTGCACTGAAATGACATCATCGTAACCACAAAGAAAATAGCTGTAATAGACCCATAAAAACCAGAAAGTAATGAAAGAATATCCCCACAAAACAAGTACAGAAGAAGCACAAGGAGACAGTAAGAGAGGAAATATGGGGCACATGAACCACGAAACACAGCAAATTAACTGCCGTCATGTTGAGGTCACAGACCTCCAAATCAAGGAAAAGAATAAGGGTCCTGCAAGCTGAGACAGTGACGAAGTAGCAGACGTACAATGATAGGAAATGACCTGGGAATATACAAGGAACAGAAATTCTTTTCTTCTTTCCTTCTTGGGACTCCAAGATTACACTAGCATTATTGGGACAATTATATTATGATAATTTAAACACTATATCAGTAAATATATGTCAAGTTGCAAACAACTAATATAAAGACTTTTGAAAGAAAAACATGCTTCATTACTTAAATTTTATCAAACATATTAACTTAAAGGATGTTCAAAATAGCTAGAAATCAGTTAGTCAAAAAGTAGTGGTTCGTTTCCACTAAGTAAAGCAGGTTAAGACATAGACATTGTCGGCAAGCTCTCTGCTTGCTTCTCTCCAGCTTCGTCCTGCTCACTACCGGCGCGCTCAAGCGGGGCACCGCTCTCTCCCGCGCTGTAGCTACAGCCGCCGCGGAGGGGCCCTCGAGGCCTCCGGCACCCCGCCCCAGTCCCCACCGCCGCTATCCAGTCAATTCGCTGCTATGCCCATGGGTCACATGAGACAGATGAAGAGTTTCATGCTCGCTGGGTGACACACTTCAACAAGCCAGATATAGATGCCTGGGAATTGTGAAAAGGGATGAACACACCTGTCGGCTACAATCTGGTTCCAGAACCCCAAAATCATTGATGCTGCTTTGCAGGCATGCAGACCATTCAATGATTTTACTAGTGCAGTTCGCATCCTAGAGGTTGTTAAGGACAAAGCAAGATCTCATTACAAAATCTACCCCTATGTCATTCGGGAACTTAGACCAACTTTAAATGAATTGGGAATTTCCACTCTAGAGGAACTGGGCCTTGACAAAGTGTGAACCCCGTGGATGGACTTCCTAAGGACTTATTGATAATACTACTTGATTGTAAATAGTCACCAGGAAATACTGATGATAACATATTACCTTTTTTTTTTTTT
>CAUYQV010120373.1:0-113320 GCA_963574575.1 Galagoides demidoff
AAAGACTCAAGGGTATCTTTTTTTTTTTTTTTTTTGAGACAGAGCCTCAAGCTATCTCCCTGGGTAGAGTGCCATGGCATCACAGCTCATAGCAATCTCCAACTCCTGGGCTCAAGCGAGTCTCCTGCCTCCGCCTCCCACGTAGCTGGGACCCCAGGCACCCGCCACAACGCCCGGCCATTTTTTGGTTGCAGCCATCATTGTTGTTTGGCAGGCCTGGGCTGGGGATTCGAACCCGTCACCTTAGGTGTACGTGGCTGGTGCCCTAGCTGATTGAGCCACAGGCGCCTACTCAAACTCTAATTTTTGCCTCCTCAATTCACTCCTCAAAGACTGCTGTGTTTTGCTTGGGTTTCTTCTCCCTCTACTGCGCTCTTGAAAATGCTTCCAGACCAAAGGCCTAGCTTATTATAGGGCTCATCTAGTCTGCACCCCTTTTCTCAAGGATCAAAGTCTAGCTTTGCCTGTGTTCTAATGTTTAGAAATAATAGTTTCATTTCTTTTGTCCAGTGTTCTAGTTATTTACTACAGGAGGGCAAACTGGTATTTGTTACTCGATCATGGCCAGTGATACATTTTAACCAAAGCTTATGTGACAGATTTTCCATTTTGTATAGATTTCTTTTAAAGAAATCACCAAAGAGAGTATACAACTAACAAAATATAAAGATACATGACCTCTGAACAATCTCATTCATTCACCTAATGATTCCTTCCAAACAGGAAATGAGACTAGTGGATTTGACTTAGTCTTAATGAACCCATGGTAGCCTGTAGGGATCATGCCTTTGTTTTCATAAGTCAGCTGTTTAATCACATTTTCTAGGATTCTGTCAAAGAATATAATGTTCATTCTTAAGCAGTTTTGGAAATTTAATTTTTCAAAAATATGAAAACAGTTGTTTCTTTTGGGTATTTTGAAACAATATTTATAAATAACATTTACTGTGTTTTTTATATTTTATATACATTATCTTTTTGAGTCATTATAAAACTGTGACTTTTGAGTCGTCACCATCATATGAGTTTTTCTATTATCCTTACTAAGTAGATGAAGAAATTAAAATTCAGAGATACATGCCTAGGGGCATACACCCAGAACGAGATGGAGCTGAAATTTGAATCAAAGCAGTTTGATTAGAAAATGTCAGTTTTGGGCTATCCTTGGTATCACCTTTCTCAATCTCCACGATTTCTCAGAATTTGTATTATAATCAACAATCTTAACTCTTCTTTTGTTTCTAAATATTATTTGACGCTCCCGAGGAATGCCAAATAGGAGCAATAATATGAGGTTCGTATTGGGAGTGGTTTCTGATGAATTCTTAATCTCTTTCTATTCTTGGGGCATTCCAGGCAAATGCAACAATATGTCAAATAACAACAGAAGCATGAACCTGCCAAACTCATTAGTCCAAATGCAATATGGGAAGGTTTTGTAGTAACTTTACATGGATGTTGCCAGGGTAGAAAACAAGAAAACACATTTTAAATACATAAGGTACTAGTGATGAGAATGTGCTTTTAAAGTTCATAGATATATTTGGCACAACCTTGACTACAACACCTGCATAAATTTAATTAATGCTTTTCTTGTGAAGAATGTAAGGGACTTGAATATATCATAGAATATGATTGTTAGTGGTTTTAGGAGGGGCAATCATTTACCAAACAAACTAGACAAGAAAACCAGGAGGAGAAGAGCTGGACATGTACAATGTGTTATGGGTAGAGAAGACCCCAAGAGGGGAGAGATCAGACTAGCTTGTCTATTTAAAGATGAGTAAGAAGTTGCCTGGCAGATGGGAATCATGAGATCTGGAGAGGGGACATTCTCGGCAAATGGAACAATATGTGTAACAACACAAAGGCACCAGGCAGACCACATTCTCTTTGATCAGTAATTTAACATACATGTGCTGTGTACTTAGACCATTCAAATAAGTTTAAAACCTTAGTTTATCTCCTCCAAAGAGGTCATAACATAATTAAATAGATAAGGTACAGGTACAAAGAAAGCATTTGATAATATTAATATACGATAGAGGCCTGATAAGCATCTGATGAATGAATGAATGAGTTTCAGGGTGGGAAAAATGCCAAATGGCTGATGCTAACAGGAAGACCTACAGCAGGACAGAGCAGATGCTATGTTCATTTTTGCACGATGTTTGGAGAGTCCTTGACCAGGAAGTGGGGCTTGAAGGGTGGGTAGAAGTTGGAGAAAGGAATGAAGGATGGTGTCCCAAAGAGTGAAGAGTGGTAGGAGCAGAAGCAAGCCAGACAGGCATGATCTGAGGAAGGGAAGGCTGAACACAGAGAAAAGGGGAACCAAAACGCAGGCATCTCCAGGCCATGGTGGGCCGTGATTGCCAGGTTGAGTTTGAACTTCATCTTATAGTGTGTGGGAGGAATTCTTAAATGGTTACCAGCAAGGAACTGGCAGGATGCAAGTAACCTTTAGCAATTGTGGAGCAAGGTGAGTCCACAAATAATTTGACACATTTGAAAAACATTTCTTCTTTCTTTTTGGCACCTTTCTAAAACATGACTGGGTGCGTCCCATGGGGTGGGTAGTCTAAGATAAATAAGTTCCATTCCTTTCCCTTGAGAAACTTTGAACATGAAAGTGATGATTGAGAAGAATTAACCTGGCAGCGCTGAGGAGAATGTATTGGAGAGAGAGAGGGAGGCAGAGAGACCAGTTATGATGCAATTAAGGTAACTTAGGAACTAGGACTTAATGGGGTGAGATGTGGGGTGGGGCAGGAGTAGAAGATGTGGAAACTAGGGTGTATACTAGAGCCCTCACAGAGAAGAAGTGACAGGTCTAGGGACTGACCAAAGGTGGCACACAGTGGACAGCAAAAACAACACCAAGTTTTTAAGCTCTGGTGGTTAGAATAGTGGTGGTTCCAAGGGCATAAATTTGGAGTCACCATTTATTGAGCATCTGTTGTATACTAGACACTGCTATAGGCGTGAGGATACAGCAGGGAACAGAGACAAGGTCTCCATTGACATGGAGCTTATAGTCTAGTGGCAGGCAAACCATCCCTCTTTTATTTCCCATTGTCTCTTATCCTTCCTCACACACTCACCACTGTGTGACGTATCACGTCATCTCTATTGGTGCCATCCAGTAGGAATACAATGTAATTTAAAAATTTCTAGTAGCCATGTATACATGAAAAAAAAAAAGAAATAGTTTAAATGATTTTTATTATTGTCTCTTATTTCACTCAACATATCCAAAATGTTAATCGTTTTAACATTTAATCCATATTAGAAATTGCTATGAGATATCTTACATTTCTCACACTGAGTTTTTGAAATTTAGGGTGTATTTAAAAACTTGTAACACTTCTTAATTTACAATCTAAATGTCCAATGGTTAAAGTAAAATGTAGTATTACTGAAATCAAAATGTAGTATTACTGAAATCATAGAGTTGTGTTTGATAGAAAAATGCATTGACCACCTCCTTAAATTGACTTAATTTTCATAGACCAGACATGTACCACATGTACATATCAGTACAGTAGGCCTATGTTGGCCACCTCCATATGTTGATCAGTTTGTTTCAGTCCCTTGGGTGGTCAACTTACAGAGGTTCTATTATATTTCACATGGTTTTTGTTCCTTAGTTACAGAGGACACATCTCCAATAGTCAATAGGCACATTGGCTGGTAGGTATCATATTGGACAGCACAGCACTCTGTCATCTGGCCCCTCTGTATTCTGATTATGTTTCATTATGTCACCGGGCAGAGGAGACAGAGTCTTCCTATAATGAAGCAGTTTCCTGCATCATACCATAAACTCAGACCAACTCTTGAGGCTCAGTTTTCTCATCTGTCAAACGTGGATATTAAAAATGCCTACCTCCACTGGCGGTTGTGAGGGGCCAACAAGATTACGTGCATGAAGTCACCTGTAACGGTACCTTGTAAATAGCAGATGTCAGTGAATGTTCTTTCCTCTCTTCTCCCTTCTGTCTCACACAGAGATGTTATTCATTTGTCAAGGTTTCACTTAACCTCAAATTTCCATAACACTGTCCAGGGTTACTCTGAACATTCATTCATCTCTAGAATTCGTTTCCTACAGTTTGGTGCTTTGATGTAGCCACAGTCCTGTCATTTGCATTTTGCCATATAAGTTAATCTTGTGTTCCCAACAGCCCTGGGACTCCTACAGGCCAGGACGTGAAGGTCCTTTTCCTCTTTGCCAGGTGTTTCCCACAGTGCTGAACTCATAGATCAAAATAAATACATGCATTCGTATCTTTTGATTGATGAAGTTCATCTCTGAGGTGCTCTTCATGACCAGGGAAGTTCCATTTGGAGTTTCAAATTGATAGTAGGTAAAACGCTTTGTGAATTCAGCGGCATATGGCTAATTATTTATTTTATTTTTTTGAGACAGAGTCTCACTTTGTCTCCCTGGACAGAGCACCGTGGCATCATAGCTCACATCAACCTCAGACTCCTAGGTTCAAGAGATCCTCTGGCCTCAGCCTCCTAAATAACTGGGACTACAGGCACCCACCATAAGGCCCAGATAGTTTTTCTATTTTTAGCAGAGATGAGGGTCTCCCTCTTGCTTGGCCTGCCCTCTAACTCCTGAGATCAAGAGATCCAACCACCTTGGCCTCCCAGAATGCTAGAATTACAGGTGTGAGCCACCACACCTGACCAATAATTAAGATTTGACTGTGATTTGCCCTTAGGTGGTGTTCATCAATTTCAAATTACTTTATGTTAAAATTTACCATATTTTTTTTTAATTAAGTGAATAATGTATTCATATTTCAAAACTTGAAATATAAAGAGAAAAAAAATCCCTTATAAGTTTATCATGGCCCTTCCTGATGTTTTTTCTTCTTTATTCGAGTTACTCTAGTATTATATTAGGGATAAAATACATTATGTTGATAGGTTGCTAGGTAGAAAATAAGCAGCTTTCTCCTTTTTTATGGACGGTGAAACTGAGACTCTGGGATTCAATACAATTGTCAGCCTCTCCCAGCGTGGTACTCACAGGCTACACTGGAGCAGTTCCCTCCAGGAATCACTACTTTGAGCACTCATGACGATATGAATTAGAGCACAAGGCATTACCAAGAAACCGTATCACCTTTATTTTCATCGCATGTTTAGTTGCCTTCCAGGATTATGTCAAGGTTTCTTAACATCAACAGAAAAGGGGGAATTTGCAAAAGCCAAATGACTATGGTGTTCAGTTGCATCCTTGGAAGGAACATAGTTTCACCCAGGTCACTGAGGGTCTGTTAGAATTTAAAACAGCCTTGACAATTTAAACTGGAGATCTTAACCCCTCCATAAAGCTATTCAACTAGCCAGAAAATCTGGAGCATCTGAGAAATTCCGCAGATTGAGAGGACACACATGGGCTGGAAGGAGCTCTAGTCCCCGGTGCAGGAGGGAGCAGGAGGCTTGTATCTGGGGCATCTGGGCTCCGAGCTCCCTGGAGGACAGGCCTCCTTGACCTGCAGCTCTGCCCTTTCCCCACTGGCACCTGGCCTTTCCCACTGACTGGATCTCTAGCTTCCTGACATTGTGAGTGAGAAACAGGAGAAAATTTGATCAGAGTCATCTTGCTATCATATGTGGAATGTCCTGGCTGGCCCATTTGGTGAGTGTGGAAGCACTTGAGGCCAGCGCACAAGGCGAAGAAAGCTCAGAAACAGATTCCAACAGCATCACCGCATCAGAGGTGGAGGCCGCTTTACTTGCTTGTAGAGACACAAGGGGACTCAGGGTGCAGCTGGGCCTTGGCGGAAGTCTATCTAACCAGCCTCGTACTGTTCGATTGATCCCTGGTTCCCTGTTTCAATAGACTGTGATTTGATCCCACCTTTGTCCAGGTTTATAGTTTGCTGTTTATGATCATCAGTCAGGGGCCCAGGTTTCCTGTCTCCCCAAAAGGGAGATGGAGTCAACTCCAGCCAGAAAGGCTGTTTCCTACCCGCTTGGTCCTGCTGATGCCTCCTAAGTCTATTTTTACGTGTTTATATTACAACTCTTGTTTCCTGTTGGTTTCTTCTGCGTCTCTTCTGCCTCCTTGCCAGGAATCAAGTTCCCTGAAGTCTAATGGAAGCCCACAGGCCAAATCCAAGTGTGGCTTAAATATTATGGCAATGAATGGCCTTTTGCTACCTGAGGAGCTCACCACCTTAGCAGACGTGGTTCCAGATGAGCAGGCAACTTTCTGGCAGAGCAACCGAGAGGCTCGAGAAGAGGACCGACCAGTTCAGAGACATCCCACCAGTCAGGATTGATGGTTCCCAGGGCACACCCCTGTGTACTTGCTCCCCTCTGGACGGATAGTGACCCAGAGCTCCGGGGCTTGCAGTCTGGGCTGTCCGGAGCACCCAGGGCCTCTCTGCATCTTGCCTCTCCTCACTCACCCTCCAGAGGGCTGGGGGGGAGCTTCCAGGCAGCTCAAGTTTCACTGGGGGATGGAGTGGGAGGCAGGCTGGCCCGGCTGCAGCAGTAATTTGTCTGGTTTACTAGGTCAGTTTCCTGCCAGGCTCACTGTGGTTTAAAATTATTGTGGAGCCCAGTTTCTTATTGGCAGAGGCTTTATAAGCCCCCAGTATGTCTGTCCCGGCTTCCAAGCTGGAGGCAGCAGCTTCTCCATGACCTCTGCAGGCCTTGCTTCCATTAAAGAGGTCTAGATGTTGTTTTCCTGGGTGACTTGGGATGCACAGCAGGACCTTGAATTCCACATTCTGGGGGCCAAAGAGAGGTCTGTGCTGACGGTGCTCAGCTGCATTCTGGAGAGACACTTTCACAACACAATTTCCTTCTTTGAAGGGAATTTCACTTGATCTATAAATGCAACCTACTGTCTTATTCTTTTCTCTTTTTTCTGTGCTGGCCCACCCTGTGGCCATCAGCCCCGTGTGGCTACTACCCACCTGAAACTGAGGTTGTCCAAATTCAGATATTCTCTTAGTATAAAATACACACTAGATTTCAAAGACTTAGTACAACAAAGAAGGTAAAAATAGCTCATTAGAAATGTTTCTATTGATTGCTCATTGAAATAATCATATTTTTAATACATTGGGGTTAAACCAAAAAGTTGATTCCAGCTGTTTCATTTTTGCCTCATTAATGTGGCTAATTTGTGTTAATGTGGAAAATTTTTAACTCATAGGTGTGGCCTGCATTATATTTCTGTAGGACAATGCTAATCTACATGAGTTGACTTTCTCTAAAATGTCAATTATCTTTGTACTCCCATTGCTATTTGAAAGACCTGGGTTTGACCATTAGCTTCTATAATACTAGTTTGTTTACACTAGCAAGTTGCTGAATTACACTTAGCCTCGGATTCTTCAGCAGATACCAACATAACCTGTCCGGTGCTGCCTGTCTCTCATAGGACTTTATAGGTGGAAGGAAATATTTTGAAATGTGTGATACTGGCTGTAGGGAATCGGAGTTATTACTTATTATTACACGGTAGCAGCTGCTCCCTAGAATAGAGTCCAGGGTATCTAGAATGATTCTTCATCCTCCACTTTGTACAAGGAGAAAATTGTGAAAGCCTTTTTCTTCCTAAGAGTTAAGAACAGCAGTTTGAGAGTCTCTGACTATCCTTTGGTTCACAGTTCCCAGAATAGATATGAATAGGTAAAAACAAAAAGGCCATCCAGTTGGATGAGGAAAGGCTGAAAGCTGCTGGCATTTCACTTCTTTTGTTCTCATTCTTGGCCATCGGAATAGAAACTGATGGGCAGTGAGTGGGGTGGACGGCCTCTGCAAAGTGGCCTGATCAGATTCCTGAGCTTCTAGGTCACTGGGCAGGATGGCGCCTGGCCGGAGCCACGGCTGCTCCCCCCTGACCTTGAAAGGTGTGACAAGTGGTTCTGCATTCATCGCTCTGTGAGCCTCTGTGGAGTATCTGTGATGTGCTTGGCATTGATCTCACCTGGATGAGAACTTGGTGAGCCCACAGAGAAGTAAGAGGAGGACATGAGAAAAAAAGACGTGTTTGACCTGAATTAACAACCACAACAAAACAAACTAGAGGCAGGGAAGAACGTAAAATTTGTATGTTTGCTGCTTTTCATTCAGAGACTCTGGCACTTATGGTTCTCTGGGAGTGAATGAATGAATGAGTTTTTTGGCAGCAAAATAGACGTATTCACTTGTAAAATAAAACCATTTTGAGTCTTGTGATTTATCTTTAGAAAGATCATTCAGATGAGCTCTCTTAGAATGAGGGAGGAAAAAGAGAGAACCCAGCCATACCTGGCTCAAGGATCTTACCCAGAATCATAGCTCAGGGAGAACAGTGAGGAGGGGGTGACTTGGATACAGCATATGATCCGGAAGGGTGGAAATCTGATGAATTAGGCAAGTGATTGTGAGCAGCTGGGATCAGCTGGTCCTCCACAGAGGTCCAGGATGGGAGGAAGCCTTTCTGGAATTTTCAGTTGTTGGGGGAAGCTGTGTGTTGAGTGGAAAGCCTGGAAGAGTGGGCAGACTCAAACAGTATACAGCAACCAGGTTTGAATGCTGGTTGGAGTGGATTTGCCATAGGTTTGGTAGCTGGCCAGGCAGCCATACTGAGAAGGTCCTGGCAACCAGGGGGCTGCCGTTGTGGGAAGGTCATGAGAAGGTCTTAGCAGGGGCCTAAAGCGTGGTTATCTTAATTTTGCCTGCCAGGATCAGAACTCCACTCTTGTGGGTTGTAAGATCCCAACACAGTAGGGGATGAATGCTAAGGAAATAATCAGGTGATCACTGAAGGAAACTAAGTTTGAAATAAGGACCATAGAGGCTGTTCTCTCTGTCTCCTAAAAAACCCACAGCACCACCTGGTGTCCTGGTGACATATTGCAACATATTATCATCAAGAGCAAGAGCTTCTGTTTATTTGTCCAGGAGGAAGAGTTTGGCTTTGCTCAGGCTGAGGCCATTTCAAGATCTAAGCTCTTAGACAAGGTAATTTGAGGCAAAGGAGGCAGTGACAAGGAAAAAGGAAGACAAGGAGGTGAACAAGAGGAAAGAACACATGAGGAGGAATCAACAGAAAAATTCAGTCAACATGAAAAACCAAAACAGAGGAACTCCCCCAAGGGAACACAAGGCAGCTAGTGCAGAAGACTCCACCTATAAAGAATTAATGGACTTGATGGAAAGGGAATTTAAAGTGTGGATGATAAAGACAATAAAAGGAATGGATGAGAAAATGGAATGACAGAGCCAAAAGCCAGCTGAGAGATATGTAGAATATAGAAAGGATATGGCGGACCTTAAGAAAATGAAGGAGACAATCAGGGAATGTAAAGATGCAATAGAAAGTACCAAAAATAGGTTAGACCATGGAGAAGAAAGAACCTTAGAGCCAGAGGATAAAGTTTTTGAGTTAACCTAGGTAGTTAAAAAGGCAGAAAAGGGCAGTGCCTGTGGCTCAGTGGGTAGGGCGCCGGCCCCATATACCGAGGGTGGCAGGTTCAAAGCCAGTCCTGGCCAAACTGCAACAAAAAAATAGCTGGGTATTGTGGAGGGTGCCTGTAATCTCAGTTACTTGGGAGGCTGAGGCAAGAAAATTGCCTAAGCTGAGGAGTTAGAGGTTGCTGTGAGCTGTGATGCCATAGCACACTATGGAGGGCGACAAAGTGAGACTCTGTCTCTACGAAAAATTTAAAAAAATAAAAAAGAAGAGAAGAGGGAGAAAGCAGAACGGGCACTTAGAGAACTATGAAACTCCATGAAGTGTTCAAACATATGAATAATAGGGATTCCTGAAGAGGAAGAAGGTTGTCCCAAAGAAATGGAAGAACTACTGAAGACTATTATAAATGAAAAATTCCCAATTTTTACTAAAGACTCCGGCAAACTCCTTTCAGATGGATATTGTAACCTGGGTCATCTCAACTCAAACAGAGCTTCTCCAAGATACATTATAATGAATCTGTCCAAAGTCAAGATGAAAGAAAAAATTCTGCAAGCAGCCAGGAGTAAATGCCAACTGACCTACAGAGGCAGATTCAGTAGGATGAAAGCAGACTTTTCACCTGAAAACTTTTAAGCTAGAAGAGCATGGTCATCTACCTTCAACATTCTTAAACAAAATAATTTCCAGGCCAGAATTCTGCATCCTGCTAAACTTTGTTTCAAAATTGATGGAGAAATCAAATTTTTTGCAGATATATAAGCACAGAAGAAATTTGCTACAATAAGACCAGCTCTATAGCAAATACTTAGCCTTATTCTCAACATTGAACCATCACAATGGACCACCAGCAAAGTAAATGCCCAGAAACTAAAGGTGAAAACTTAGTTTCCACCACGCCACAAAGGATAGAACTACACAATGGACTCTCACAGTATAAGATGAATAGAACTCTACTACACTTATCAATTCTCTCAATAAGTGTCCATGGACTGAATTCACCACTGAAGAAGCACAGGCTATCTGATTGGATAAAAAAGCAGAATGCTGTATCCAGCAGACACATTTAGCCTTGAAGGACAAATCAAGACTCACAGTTAAGGGATGGAAAACAATATTTCAGGCAAATGGAAATCAGAAGAAAGGAGGAGATATAATCTTATTTTCAGGTATAAGCACCCAACTTAAATTTTATGAAACAGACCTTGATGTGTCTGAGCAATATGATATTCCATACACCAAAATAGTCAGGGATTTTAACAACCCTCTGACAGAACTGGACAGATCCTCTAAACAGAAACTAAATAAAATAAAAAGGACTTAAATATGTCCCTAGAACAGGTGGGATTAATAGACATATAAAGAACACAACATCCCAAAACTAAAGAATATACATTTTTCTTATCAGCCCATGATACACACTCCAAAATTGACCACATCCTAGGATACAAATCAAACCTCAGCAAAATTAAAGGAATAGAAATTATACCTTGTATCTTATTAGACCACAGGGCAATAAAAGTGAAACTCAACTCCAACAAAAATGTTCATCCCCTCCACAAAGACTTGGAAATTACATAACCTTATGCTGAATGATAGTTGGGTTCAGGAAGAGATAAAAGAGGAAATTGTTAAATTCCTCAAACATAACAACAACAAAGACACAAGTTACCCAAACCTGTGGGATAAAGCAAAAGCAGACTTAAGTGGGAAATTCATCACATTAGATGCCTACATTTGAAAAACAGAAAGAGAGGGCATGAATAAATTTATGAACCATCTTATGGAATTGGAAAAAAAAAAAACCAATCTAATCCTAAACCCAGCAGAAGAAAAAAAAAACCAAAATTAAATCAGAGATCAATGACATTGAAAACAAAAGAATCATTCAGAAAAAAGTTGGTATTTTGAAAAAAATAAATAAAATCAATATTGGCCCAATGAAAAGTAAAATCAACAGAAAGTAAAATCTCTAATAACCTCAATCAGAAATGATAAAGGGGAATTAACAACAGATGACACAGGAATACAAGAGATCATCTCTGAGTACAAGAAACTCTATGCTCAGAAATTTGACAATGTGGAGGAAATGGATCAATACCTGGAATCCCACACTCTCCCTAGACTTAATCAAGAACAAATAGATCTCTTGAACTGACCAATTTCAAGGACTGAGATCAAAGAAACAGTAAAAAAATCTCCCAACCAAAAAATGCCCTGGTCCAGATGGCTTTACACCTTAAAAAAATTCTGTCAAACTGCAAAAGAAGTGCTTATACCCATTCTGCAGAAATTATTCAAAAAATTGAGAAGGAAGGAATCTTTCCCAACACATTCTGGGAAGCAAACATCACCCTGATACCAAAACCAGGAAAAGACCCAACTAAAAAGGAGACTTTCAGACCAATTTCACTAATGAATATAGATGCAAAAATTCTCAATAAAATCCTAGCCAACAGATTATAGTTACACATTAAAAAAATCATTCATCACCATCAAGTAGGTTTCACCCCAGGGATACAAGTCTGGTTTAACATACGCAAATCCATAAATGTAATTCGCCGTATCAACAGAAGCAAAAACAAAAACAATATGATCCTCTCAATAGATGCAGAAAAAGCATCTATGTGTTAAATTTAGCATCCTTTTCTAATTAAAATACTTAAGAATATAGGTATAGGTGGCACATTTCTGATTCTGATTGAAACCATTGACAAAAACCCCACAGTTAATATTATACTGAATGAATATTAAAATTGAAAGCTTTTCCACTTAAAAGGGCACCAGACAAGGTTGTCTTCTATCACCACTACTATTCAACTGGAAGTTCTAGCCGGTACATTCAGGCAAGAGAAGGAAATAAAGGGCATCCAAATATGCAGAGGAGGTCAAACTCGCCCCATGTGTCAGTGATATAATCTTATACTTAGAGAATCCCAAAGACTCAACCACAAGACTCCTGGGAGTGATTAAAAAAAATAAAGCAATGTCCCAAGATATAACAGTTATGTTCACAAATCAGTAGCCTTTGTATATGCCAAGAATAGTAAGATGAGAAGCTAATCAAGGACACAATTCCCTTCACAGTAGCTTAAAAAAAGAAAGAAAAGAAAAGAAAAGAAAGACCTAAGAATATGCATAACAAAAGAGGTGTTTCTTTGTAGAAAATCTCTACAAAGAAAATTATGAAACCTTAAGAAAATAAATAGCAGAAGATATTAACAAATGGAAGAACATACCGTGCTCATGGCTGGAGAGAATCAACATCGTGAAAATGTCTGTCTATACTACCCAAAGCAATCTATAGATACAATGCAATCCCCATAGTCAGGCCCGCTCCAGCAGGTGAGTTTTCCTTGGCCTCTTCAGTTTGTGTCTAAATCCTGGTTAGAACAGGGGTTGAAAAGCTATGGTTCATGGGAAAAATCTAGCCTACTGCCTTTTACTGTAAATGAAGTTTCACTGAAACACGTCCATGCCCATTTGGTGACCTGTGCTGCTCTCCTGCTACAGGGGAGAGTTGAGTAGCTGTAAGGGGCCATGTGGACCAGAGCACCTCTGATGTTCACTTTCTGGCCTCTGGCAAGGAAAGTTATCTGACCCCAAACTATGTGTACTCTAACCTCACCTGTTCTTTAATGTTCTGCCTTCCAGCTGTGGAACAGGGGAGCACAATATTGCTCCTATATTAGGGACTGCATGTATAGTTCCTGCTCTCAGGAATACTGAGCCCTCCCTGCAACCCCCCTCTCCATCATGGATGTTTCTTTGATTCACTTTTTTCTCCCAGTCTGGTTTATGGGCCCTGATGGTATTGTCTGCCCACTCTGAATAGCACTATTTTTTTTTCTTTTTCCCTAGAAATAGTCTCACTCTGCTGCACCAGGTAGGGTGCAGTGGCATCATCATAGCTCACTGTAGCCTCCAAGGCCTGGGCTCAAGTGATCCTCTTGGCTCAGCCTCTAGAGTAGCTGAGACTGCAGGTTCCTGCTACCACACCCAGCTAATGTTTCTACTTTTAGTAGAGAGGGGGTCTTGCTCTTGCTTAGACTGGTCTTGAACTCCAGAGCTCAAGCAGTCCTCCTGCCTTGGCCTCCCAGAAGCCCAGCACTATTCATTTTTTACTGTAATTTCATTACTTGTCTGTCTCTCACATTAAGATATAAGCTCCCCAAGGGCAGGAGCCTGTCTGCCTTGGTTATTGATATACCCCCAGTATCTGGCACTAAAGAGATGCTTAAAACATATTTGTTGAATGAATGAATAAGTGACTGAATGAATGAAGTAGGTAAAATTTATCTTTAGTGGCCACTGCTTTGCCATCCTGGCCTTTTTGCCTTTCTGTTCAGGAACAGTCCATCACCACCCAGCTTCCCTTTAGGTGGTATCACTATCGTCCCATTTTATTAAAATGTGCTTTCAGGACATAATTTGATAAACTCATTCTTAAATGACTGATAGAGAATAATATACAATATGTATTTTGTTGCGTATAATGCACACTTTTATGCTCAAATGAAAAATAAAGATGCACATTACTACATTAGTAGTACTAATTCTCTATATAAAAGTTTTAAATTCTTTATTTATGCTTCTGTGTTAAAAGTACAACTCTTGGCTTGGCGCCTGTGGCTCAAGTGGCTAAGGCGCCAGCCACATACACCTAAGGTGGCGGGTTCGAATCCAGCCCAGGCCTGCCAAACAACAATGATGGCTGCAACCAAAAAATAGCTGGGTGTTGTGGCGGGCGCCTGTGGTCCCAGCTACATGGGAGGCTGAGGCAGGAGACTCGCTTTAGACCAGGAGTTGGAGGTTGCTGTGAGCTGTGATGCCACAGCACTCTACCCAGGGTGACAGCTTGAGGCTCTGTCTCAAAAAAAAAAAAAAGTATAACTCTTAGAAATCCTTTATAATATAAAAAACCAAAATATAAACAAAAATATTAATTAAAAAAGTAAATGAAAGATTTTTTCCCTGAAAGATTGGGCTAAAAAATGTGGTACAATAAGTAACGTGAGAGCAGAAACCCTGTGTATGTTGTTTACCCCTTTCATCTATACCAAGCATTGTACATGCACAAAGAAGGTATTCTGTAGATATTTGCTGAATAAATTAATGTTATGGTAGCTCAAGGTGTGAGTCTAGCCAAAGGAATACACGTCTAATTGTGGAATTTTTGGTATCAGGAAGCCAAGCTGGGAAATATTTTTGGAACTAGAAAATCTTCTATTTTGCTTCTGTAATATCACTCATTCAAAGACTGACCTCCCCTTCCACTTTACCATAACTGGCCGGAATAGTTTTGACAATTCTGATATCAGTGTAGATGATTGTAAACGTTAGTGTAACGTGAATTAGGAGAGGTATGGAAACTCAAGGAATGCAGATATTTTGAGAGAAAGCATCTGCTCCCATATTTTACAATTCTTCCTACTCATAAAGTGCAGAAGTGAGTATTTTCCAATGTTTCTGAGTAGCTTCTGAACTCCAGTCCAACCAGCTCTGGTCTGGGGCTGCTCCTGTTGGCTTTGGCTAAGAGAGAGGACACTCGTCCCAGATGCTGTTAGCCTGGGGGTATCGCTCTCAGGACCAAGGCCCCATTTGGGGGATCAGCCCCAATTTTCTTTCCCTGCTGAGAGAAAATGGTGGGGTTTTTGGTGATAGGGATTTGGACGGCTCCCAACCTCGGAGGCGTCTGGGTATACCACGTACTCCTGCCCAATATACTATTTTCCAACACGGGGCTCCCATTTCTCTCCAATGCTCCAGTGTTGTATTTCCAATGTGCCTCTTCAGGGGATGAGTCTGTACTGGTAAAGACGTCTCACTGCCCTTTTGATGTGCCAGAGAAGTCGGAAATCTCTCAGCAAGTTCCCAAATGTTTCTCAGCCTTTGGGAGGGCTGGTGAGCTGAGCTGCTTACCTCCCTCAGGTTTTTCCAGTTATCAGCTCAGAGAGTGCTCAGGGTAGACAAGAAGGCAGGTGAGGAAAGTAAGAAGAATGGCCAGCATTGCCTCCCCAGCTGTGATCGCTTAGCTTTGCTTCTCCCTGCGGCTGAGGCTGGGAAGGACACGCTCGGCTAGCGAGCAGAGGTCCTCTTCCTACAGTCACTGACTCTCAGAACTTTCCCTGGTGATAGAGGAGATGTGACAGATTCTCTTGGGATTTGGGGACTCTTGCTTTGTGGGTGCCAAATCCCAGAATACCTTCTTCCTCAGTGTCCCTCCTTATCCAGCCTGCTCCAGAAAAATACTTTATCCTTGACTCCCCATCATTTGAACCCCGACCGCCCAGGGATCTGTACAGACTACCTGAGGCTATTTGGTTTTAACCTCCCAGTGCCTTCTCTCTCTGGGCAGCAAGCCTGCCCCGGCCCAGAAGTTCTTCCTAAAAGCTCCAGATTGTCTAGCCTGCTGGGTTGTAGACATGGCCCATGCATAAAGATGGTACCCTCAGCCACCCTAACGCCTATCTGTACAAGTCAGGGCAGAGAAATCGTGCAAGTCCTACAAACGTCCCAGCCCACGGCACAACTACAGCTCCCTTCCTTTCTGGAACGTACCACCAGCCCGGGGATGAACTGTGACGAATGTTTGGCCTCAGGCAACGCTGGAGCCTAGGGAAGGCTTTAGTTGCATCTGTGTTTTCTCACAGAATTATAAAGCCCAGCAGCTCTCAGTGCCAGAGGCTGCGGAGAGTTTTCTGTGTTTTTCGACTATTCATTAGTGATTACATACTCCCCTCAACACCTGCAGGACCGATTCATAAAGCAAGCATTCATGGACCTTGGCAAGGGCTCCATGGGAACTGCAGGGTACGGGGTACAGTCATTGTATCTCCAGATAAAAAACATTCTCTTACCAAGGAGGCCTCTGAAAATAGAAGCAGGCTGCAATTTCAGTTCAACACCACGGGGTATTAAAAAGAAAAGTGTTACTTCACCTCGCCTCTTTATAAAGTCAGCACACTGTGGGGCTGTGGCGTTCCTGGACAAATCCTCTTTCAGACCCTTTCGGGAGTGAGAAGAGGGGAGTGGTGGGCACTGCATTGATTGTGACAGGGGCCGGCCCGGCCATGGGTACTTTGCCGCATGCTCTCCTGAAAGTGACACTGATTTACAGCAGGATAACAGGAAGTGTGGAGCTTGGGTGGCCTGCTGTGTAATTCTGGTGACAGATTGCTCCTGCCACTTATAAAAATGGTGCCATAATTAATCCAAAAAGGCCGGCAATCATAAATAACCCACAACAACAAAAAAAGTAACGTCTTTATACAAAATACAGGGCTGACCATTCACATAATTCTTTTTTACCTTTATTGTTTTTTTTTTCTTTTGGAGCATTCTGTATGAAATGACGAAATGGCAGAAGCTGGAAGAGTAAGGCCCCCAAAGACAATGGCGGGGCACCTCAGCTGAGTCTGTCTGACTGAATGAGCAGAGTGAGCAGGACATTTTGAAGCCTCGGGGAGGACCATTTCACAGAACCGGAAAGCTGAGGCTTGTCTGGGCATCTCAAAGCTTAGTCTCCCTGGAGACAAAAATATTTTAGTCTATAGAGGTGAAATGAAGTTTATTTTGGTCCTATTGGATGAAATTGGCATGCCTAAATAATTGGGCAGGGTTTTTCTTGAGGGTGTGTGTGGGGGGGCAGGGCTCCAAATGGCCCCTCTACTTTGGCAGTGTGGACAGTCTCCAGGGCTCAATTAGCCTCCTGAAGTGCCTTATTCTCCGATAACAGCTTATACACTACGAGAAGACCGCGCTCACAGTATGTTTCATCCTCACACGTATAAACACACATAGTCACAAACTCATTTGGGTTAGAAAGGACTTTTAATGGGACATCTGGCTGTCTTCCACCACTTCTTGTCGAGGCAAAGTAGGTCCCCTTGTTAATGCGCGTCCTCTAGCAACCTCACAATGGCTAAAACGTGTGGTTGCAGAGACTTTTATTTTTTGCGTCTTTTGCTATGGGGTTCCACTAGTATCCGGGAGAAAAATTAAAATGGTCCAACTGAAGAGATCACAGTCAGAATTTCCATGGACATTCTTGCCTTAAAGGATGGAGAAATCTTTAGTGCTGGACGAGTAAGGGAAGCTATAGCCAAGGACTGAACAGGGAGAGGATGGTGCTGACAGGGGTGAAATGAATTGTAAACGCAGTGAAAAGCTTCGGTTGGGCAGGAGGGCGGCAGAATAGTGGCTAAGACTGTGAACTCTGGGGCGAGACTCCTCAGGTTCAAATCACAGCTCTGCTACTCACTAACGGGGTCAACTTGGGCCAATGTATTATGTCTCCATTTTTCAGAGTTCCAGTTACTTCCTCTGCTGTGACATGACGTAAGGATGGTCCCCCACTTCCCAGGGTCACTACAAGTCTTAAACAAATTAACACATGCCAAGATCTTTAAATAGCGCCCAGTGATGTCAATGTTAACTGTCACCGGTGAGACGATCTAGATCATTGGCTATTGATGAAGGATTGTGTACCTCATCCATTGCATTCCAGGGAATAACCACCCCACTCTGCGCTCAATAACCACGATTATTAAGTGCTTCCTACGTGTCAGATAGGGTGCAAAGTCTCAGCTCTTTTAACTTACAAAGGCTCTCCACTTTACAAAGAACACCAAGGTTAGAGAGAGTAATTAGCTCAACATCATGCAGCTAATAAGTGGTTGATGTAGAATTTGGTCCAGGTTGACACCAGTAACCATGGTTTTAATCACCAACCTGTCCTACCTGAATTTGTCTGTAAAGAGTTAAAGTGATGACACTATTTTTTTTCCATCATTTTTTTTTTTAACGATCATTCTCAGGGTTTTGATCAATACTCTTGGAAGCATGAGTTCCTGTTTATATAGCAGTAGAGGGGTACTGTAGTTGGGTACCCCAGGGCGGCATGCAGAGAGCATTCACTCTGGAGTCAACCCTACCTGCCACTGCCTCTCCTGTTCCATTGCTGCTCAAAGCCTCAGTGTTTTCATCAGTAAAATGGGAATAATAAAAACCTACCCTGAAGGGCCTTTTCGATGTTTAAATGAAGTAATAAATGTTAAAAACCCAGCTTAGCTTTGGCTTAGTAAATAGTACATTTTATTACTATCAGCAACGGTCAACTTCTTTTATTTAGTTATTGTTTTTTGAGATAGAATCTCATTCTGATGCCCTGGGTAGAGTGATGTGACATCATAGCTCACAGAAACCTCAAACTCCTGGGCTCACACAATTCTCTTGCCTCAGCCTCCTGAGTAGTTGAGACTACAGGCATCCGCCATGATGCATGGCTAATTTTTCTATTTTCAGTAGAGACAGGGGCTTGCCCTTGCTCAGGCTGGTCTTGAACTCCTGAGCTCAAGCGACCCACCTGCCTCAGCCTCCCAAAGTGCTGGGATCACAGGCATGAGCCACTGCACCGGGTATGGGCAACTTCTCAAAAATCTCAATATGTTGTTTTGGTGAAGTAGAAACTAATTAATACAATGAGAAAATTTCACCGGCTGCCGTAACAGTCACAGCATCAAATGCATAAAAAATGTTCATCTGAATCAAGCTGTTGTCTAAAGAATTCTGTTTGTGCAAAAAGTCAATAAAATCAGGTATCCACTAGCTCTGGCTTTTCCTAATGGGAGGATTTTTTGTTTTGTTACAGACAATTCCCTCAGCTTCCCACTGTACTTTGCATGGAGGTAGCCATGATCTATATACTTGAAAAGAGCAGCCAGGTTTTGTAAGATAATTCCTTATTCTCTTTATGTCACCTGTTAACTTGAGGCTTGATTCAGCCGGGTCCTCAGTGTGTTCCCTGCATAGCTGTAAGGGAGAAGGTTGGCAGTTACCTAATAATGATGAAACTCTGGATAATTTAGCCGGGATAAAAAGCTTGCTCTTTTCTGGATGATCTGGTTAATTATCTGGTTAAATTAGGTTAAAGCCCTTTTTGTCAGGGTCTCTAATTATCTGGAAAACCAGGTAACTGTGTCCTTTTAAGGGCTTTTAGGCTTGAATTATTCATCGACGTAACCCAGCATCCCGGGAAGATTCCCAATTCTTCACCTGCCTTTTTGTGCCCAGATTTGGATGGAGACTCTTGAGCTGTTCTATTTACAGCTTCTCATAAGATGCAAAATATTCAAACCATCTCCCTTTTTTTTTTCTTCGACAAAAGAGGGAACCAACTTTGAGCTAGGAAGATGCTGGTGCTCAGCTTGGAAGATTGGTAGCAAATTTTCCCGAGAGACACAAACAAACACACACGCATAACTGGAATATCAATGAGGTCTTTTTAGAGGCGACGCATTAAAATGCAAGGCAGGAGATAATGAGATAAGCGGCAAGTTACAGGTTTCTTAATTCTAACGTGAAAGGAGAGAGAGAGAGAGAGGAAAAAAAAAAAAACAAAGCAGAAAGCCCCCCAAAGTAGCTTAGCACAAGGGTCTACTGAGCTGGGAATTAAGCTTTGCTTGGGGAGGGTGTGAGTTTTTCCCAGTGACCTCAGTGACACAATGGAATTGGAAAGAATTATCTTGGAGGTGACAGGGAAGATAGTAAAACCATATCAGAACATTTTTTTTTCTCAGTTTCTGTTTTATATCTATTTCTCGTTTCTACTAGTGTATTCCTGAGTCAAATATAGGATTTTATTCTGATTATGGCTGAACACTTTCTTGACAATTCTGGAGACAAAAAAAAGTTACCATTTCTTGAGAGTAGACCCTTCATAATGTACTAGATCAGGTGTCCTCAAACTACGGCCCGCAGGCCACATGTGGCCCACCTAGGACATTATCCTGCCCACCGGGTGTTTTTGCCGCCGCTGCCCGTCCTGCTTAGCAGCTGACTCATCCTGGGGCCCAAGTCCCGCCCTCTAATGGTCTGAGGGACAGTGAACTGGCCCCCTGTTTAAAAAGTCTGAGGACCCCTGATGCTTTGCTCTCATTTAGCCCAATAGCAATCCTGCCGTATAAGGTTATTGGCCTCTTGTGACAGATGAGGAGACCGAGGCTGAAGGATTATATTGCCCAAGGAATTAGGCTCAGGTTGCTTGGATTCCAAAGCTAGGCTGTTAGACACAGCTGCTTCTGAGCCATGCAAGTCATACTCAGCTGAATGATCTGTGTGCCATATGTCAGTCTGGGATGGGAAAGCATAGAACAAGAATGAGTCTGGGGCTGCTAAATGGAGATGCTTTTGCAAGAACCCTTCATTTAGAGTCAGAAAATCTCTGTACCAGGCTTGTTGCTGCCTTTAGCTGTGTGGTTTTGGGCAAGTTACTTCACTTCTCTGAATCAGTTTCCTCATTGGTAAAATTGAGATGCAAATATTTTATTTTTCAGGGGGGTTTCAAGGCTTCATTGATAATCTGTGAGAGGGAGTGAGTGCTCAATACATGTTAAAAAAAACAAAGGAACAAACGAAAAAACAAGGCCTATGCTTCAGAAGGAAATGAGGACAAAGACGTCTGTGATTTCGAGCTTGCTTCCTTCCTGACCCCACTGTTACCTCCTTCCTTTAGGCCTTATTTATTTATTTATTTTTCTCATCTGGGCTTCTGCACCGTTCTCTAGCAGCTACACCTGCCCCAGGCCAGCCTTTGTCTGTTTGAAGGCATCCTCCAGTCTCTATCCAAGAGAGAGTTGTAAAACGAAAGCATGATCGCGTGACTCCCCTGCTTAAAATCCTCCAGCGGCACTTCCTGGGCTCTGGGGCAAAGTCCAACTTTCTCACTGCAAGGTGGACCTGTTGGAGCTCTTTGCAATTTGGGCCCTGCCTCCTTTTATTTAGGACTTGCATGGCCCCTATATTAGGCTCCTTGAAATTCAGTCGTGAATCATAATCCTTCCAACCTTCAGGCCCTCACATGTGCCGTGCCTTCTTTTGGGATAACCCTTAGCTTAAACATTGCTTCTGGTTTGAAGCCTTCTCTAATTTTTCTAGCTAGAAGAGGCCACAACCTTCTTATTTATACCACATCCCCAAATGTGTCAAATGATGGTAATGATTTTCTTGTCTGTCTTTCACCTGCTAATCGGGAGGTCCCTGAAGGCAGGAGCAGATGATTTATCTTTAGCACCAAGCATGGTGCTTCAGATTTTTCAGTTATTCGAGAAGTGCTGGGGCTGGGAGTGGGCAGTGGGCCCATCAAGAGGCTGCTGCAACTGTCCAGGGAAGAAATGATGAAGATCATACCATGATGTAAATAAGATCTGGTTTTTAAAGCCGGGCGTGATGGCTGACACCTGTAATCTGGGAAGCTGAGGCGGGTGGATTGCCTGAGCTCATGAGTTCCACAAAAGCCTGAGCCAGAATGAGATCTCGTCTCTAAAAATAGCTGAGTGTTGTGGCAGGTGCTGGTAGTCCCAGTTACTTGGGAGGCTGAGGGAAGAGAATCACTTAAGCTCAAGAGTTTGAGGTTGCTGTGAGCTGTGATGCCATGGCACTCTATCCAGTGTGACAAAGTAAGACTCTGTTTCAAAAAAAAAAAAAAAAGAAAAGAGAGAGAGAGCGAGAGGAAGAAGGAAGGAAGGAAGGATGGATGGATCTGGCTTTTCCCTTTCCCTCTGCATTGAGTGACTGGCTGTGTAAATGGGCATCTCCTCTCTTGCTTGCCTGTTCACAGTCACTTCTTCTAAACCACAACTTTCTCCAAGAACAGAGGACTTGAATCAGGGCAGTGACAAATGAGGCTCAGGTAAAGAACAAATGGGTTTAAAAGATTTAAGAATTTATTAAAAAAAAAAAAACAGAATGAAAATAATTGTATGCAAATTTGAGGCAGAGAGAAGAATCCAGCACGGGATTTGGCAACGAGTCGGGCGGGAGAGCGTGGTATTTCCACCTGCAACAACATTGATGTATCATTCAGAAAAGGGGAAACTAATTGTTTAAGTGGAGGCCACACCAGGCGGATCTGGAGTCAGAACTAACAGCACAGCAGCAGGGGCTGAAGCTGGTTGGGTAAAAACTGGATGTCTTCAGTCAACTCCTGGAGGAGCTCAGCTCTCTAGGGCAGAGGAAGGAGGGAATTGTGTTCCTACCTGGACAGAGAGACACTGGCCTTACAAAGGTGGACATGATGGAGAGCTTGCTATGTCGTCTTATCGCCCAAAGTCAAGGTAAACACCCTGTATCTGAATGACTCACCCCCAAACTCCAGGTTTTTCTTCACTATCTGGCAATTCCAGAAAGGGCAAGTTTGTTATTATTTTTATTACTTCAGGGCACATAGTGGTCCTTAGATGGGCTTCACAAGGCTGCTTAACAACAACTTATATATGTATACTTTTTTTTTTTTTTGAGATAGAGTCTCACTATGTTGCTCTCAGTAGAGTATCATGGAGTCACAGCTCACAGCAACCTCAAACTCTTAGGCTTAACTGATTCTCTTGCCTCAGCCTCCCAAGTAGCTGGGACTACAGGTGCCTGCCACAACACCGGCTATTTCTTGTTGCAGTTGTCATTGTTGTTTAGCAGGCCCGGGCCGAACCTGCCAGCTCTGGTGTATGTGGCCAGTGCTGTAACCACTGTGCTACAGGCACCAAGCAACTTATACATTTTGGATTGATCTGATGGCTTCCATTTGAAAGGCTTTGAACCTCCACGTTTGGTTCATAGATGAAGAAATGAAGCTCCAAAATTGGAGTTCGCTGTTGTCCACTGACAGTGAAACATTCCCGAGACCTGGCCCATCAGCTCTTATTCACCCTGTGAGCCTGCAGCCTTCACCAGAAAAGCTGTAGGACCACCCAGCAAGCCTACGCCCCAGGAGTCAAACTAGCCAGGTAAACGTTTTGAGGTTTCGGCTACACACTTTGGTTTAGGAGACAAGTTTTGGTCTCAGGACCCGAAGATTCCACAAATTTCAGTTTCAAGAAGGAGCTATTTTGTACCCATTTTTCCTACACATGGTTCTGAGATAGAGAAAAAGGCCGTTTTAGATGTAATTGTCCTCAATGGCAGTGGTTTCAACAGTGACTGTCTATTGGAATCCCCTCCATGCTTATACTGATGCCTTGGTCTCATTTCTGAGTTTCCGATTCAACTGGCCTGGGACCCAGTGGGAATGCTGGGATTTTTGCGAGACCCTCACGTGTTCCCAGTATACAGCCAAGGCAGAGAATTGCTCTCTGGGATCCCTTGGCTTCCATCAGTTTGAAATGTTCGAAAAAGCTGTGACCCTTACCTCGAACAGGTGGTCGTTTGAGGCCTGGGCGAGGAAATCAGAATGAGAACAAAGAGAAGTGAAGTTCAGGCACAGGAAAAAGTATGTAGAATAAAGGGTCGTTATTAACCAGACCCAGTAAAGGGGTGGGGGGGATATTTTCATTTCTGCCACAGGCCATATGTGAGCGCCTGTGGGGAAAGCGTGTCCGTAGCTTTGCGACTGAACCAATAATTCATATCTGATTCAGAAGCTGACTTTGTTGGATTTCGGCGCTACAGCTGTTCTCATTCTAAGTCCAGCCTCTCCCAGTGGGACCGATTGTAGCAACACGTCTCATTTATAGAACTCCTATGCAGGGGCCTGGAGACCCGCGACTGTAAATTAAAACCTTGTGTATATTACTTGGGCGAATTCAATTCAAAGGCATTTTGGCTTCTCCAAATAGGCCATTTTTATTAGAAAGGGGAGAGAGAAACAGAATGGAAAGGAAATAGATCTTTTATATTCATCCTTCCTCTTTCTGGTAGGGCTTGACACAAAGGTAATAACAAAATAAATTCTAATAAAATTTCAAGGCTTTGGGTCAGGCCTGATGTGGGGACGCGTGGAGGGAGGAGAGGAGAGAGAGGGACGACCAAATACTTGTGGTCCTCTGTGAGGGGACTGAGGAAGGAGCCGGGGTGCGGATGGGGGCCAGAGTGGGAGAAGAGTTCCTTCTTCCTGGAAGAAGGAACTTGCCAGCTGATCTTTATGGGTGAGAGGGAGGTAGCCAGATATAAAAAGATACCCTGTGTGGAGGGTTTGGTGACCAGTCTGACACATCTGGAGGGTGAGATGAGAGGGGCTGTAGGGAGAAGTAAAATCAGAAAAGTGGTTTGGGGTCAAATTAGGAAGCTTTGCTTATGAGTACAGATTTTATCCCTAAAAGAATGGGTGGGGTGCGGGTGGGGGCTCAAGGCTTAATAAGCCAAGGTGTGACAAGTTCCGATGGGAGTTTTATGAAGTCATTGTCAGCCTTGGAAAGATTAAAGAAAGGATGGACTGGGGGATGGAGACAAGGTAAGAGGCCTCTGCGATAGTCCAGGCTGGGGACACTCTAGAGCTGTGGTTCTCAACCTGTGGGTCGCAACTCATAGGAACTGTATTAAAGGGCCGCAGCATTAGGAAGGTTGAGAATCACAAGACTGAGAGTCACTGAATTTCGGAGAAGAGAAAAGGGAATGGGATTAGGAGAGGGTGATTCTCTCATTTTTATGCCTCAAAGATCTGTTTCCTTGTATAGTTTGTTTACTCCAATTATTTAGATAATAACTGCAATTCTGTGGAGGGTTCTTCTCTACATGGGTAGAGCCAAATGTTGTATTCCTGTCCAATATTATTAAGGAACTATTAAGTAACACTGTTATTCTACCTCATCCCACTATTGCTACCTCATAGTACCATTATAATGACTGATGCTGCCTCGGACGTGCCTTAAAGACATTTACACTCCAAACAGAAAAACCCAAAGCAATGCCTTTGCCTCGTCTTTCTAGCCACCCCTACTCTTACATAACTAGAATTAATTTATTTTTAGAAAGAATGTCACTATGTCGCTCTGAGTAGAGTGCAGCAGCATCACAGCTCACAGCAACCTCAAACTCTTGGGCTCAAGTGATTCTCTTGCCTCAGCCTCCCAAGTAGCTGGGACTATAGGCGCCTGCCACAATTCTCAGCTTTTTTTTTTTTTTTTGGTTGTGTTATCATTGTTGTTTGGCAGACCCAGGCTAGATTTGAACCTGCCAGCTCTGGTGTATGTGACTGGTGCCCTAGCCACGGAGCTACGGTCACTGAGCCTGGAATTAATTTTAAACACACATTCGTAAAGGGCTTACTGTGTGCAAAGTGCTGTTCCAAGTTCAGGGGGGTAACCCCAGGGACAAAATGCAAGGCAGTGTGAGTGTGTCAGGAGTTCAGACAATGAAATACCAGGAAAATTGGGGCGTCAAGAATGGCCTTGTAGAGGCAGCAATTAACACATAAGTCCTGCAGAAAGGAGATCAGTGCTCAGAATGAGAGAAATGGAAGGCCAGAAGGCCAAGAGGGGAGGGCTTGAGCAAAGATATGGATTGGCACGTGGCTTAGACCTAGTGACTGAATCAGTGGTGACAACCATTTGGGAGAGAAAGAGGGACTGGATAGTGCCACAGGCTTTGCCCTGCTCTGCAGGGATCTAGGCACAGCTGTGTTCGGCCATTGTCTCCTTGTTTATGACCCACACTGTGCACCAGTGAGAAGACCGGAAGGGATTCTGAGGCCACCTTAGTGTGCCGAACTGTCATGGTTAGTTGCTCTTTGGTCTGTGAATGAACGGGTAGGGGATCGAGTCTCTGAACTCAGTTACATTAGCGTCTTGCTCTAATCAGCTCCAGTCTACTTCCCAACCTCCCGCCCTTTGCTTGGGACCCTGCATAATAAACAGAGGACTTTTCTCCATAGCCGTAGCTAAGTCAATGGTTTCAAAATGAGACACATCTTGTGCTTTCTCTCTCTTCATCTTTGCTTAGTGTTTCCCACTTGGAATTTAGTTTTCTGACTACAGGGTAACACACAATTGCCTCCAGTAGGGAATATCACGCCGCCCAACTTTGTTCTCGTCTTCTACAGCATGCTACGGTTTCACGGATGATGCAAATGTGAATGGGAAGCGGGTGGCGAAGAAGAGTATGAGGGTCTGGGTGGTTTTTGGTTATGGGGTGGCCGAACAATTCCAAATTGAATATGATCTGAGAGTGTTCAGAGGTTTCTTTCCAAGTCCACTCTATGTCCCAACAGTAGCCAAGTCATACCTCCATTGGCCTCAGACATTAGACCACGTGAAAGGGTGATTTGTAAATTTGTCTCTCCTTGACTTCGGCTGGATCTGGGTAGGAGGTTGGGTTCACTGCAGAGATAACCCTGCTCATTCTCCACATCAGCTCAGGCCAGCCCCAGAGTCTCTTCTGTCCCTATCACTCCAGCTGACTGAGATCATGACCACTTTAAATTCATAAATCTCATTGTCTGTATCTCTTCCTTGCAAATAATTACACATCATGTTGCCAAATCACTCGTACTGTTGTTATTTCTATAATTTAATTCCTTTGCTGTACTTAAATTTGATGTGGAATTGTTTATGCTTTGTTCCTCCAAATAGGTTGTAAGTTCCCTTATGAGCAAGGGTCAGATCCAATCCTTCATTGTATAATAACGACACTTTACCTTTCTCGGGCATTCAGAGCTTATAAACTCCCTTCTCTCTATATTTTACCTTATTGGAGCCTCACAGTAATTCTGCCAGCATTGTTAGTATCCCAGTTTTTCAACTGGGGAAGCCTGGAGGAAGAAATATTAAAGGATTTGTCTAAAGTTGCACTGTATCACATTTTCGACAGAGCTGTGCACGTTGGAGGTCCTCAAAAAGTATCACAGATTTATTTGTTTATTAAACCCCTGTCCAGTTCCACAGTCACCCCGGTACTTTAAGCAACAGGACTTGTATTTTGGGGCGATCATTAGTTGTAAAGACTTCTTGAACTCATTGGCTTAATATGAAGCCACCTTCTTTACCCTGTTTGAAATGTATTTGGTGAATCAGGACAACACAGGTCAAAGTAAGTTTTAGAGACAGCCTTTGCCTTTGGAGACACAGGTGGGGATAATGGAACTGTGGGTTTTAAAATTCTTCTCCCCAAATCTCATCTTGCATATTGGCAGCCATATTTAATTTTAGGAAGTGTGAGGATTACTTGAAACCAAGTGACAGAACTGTTTTACTTATGGAACCAAATGTTGAAAAAGGCTTTGGTTGTAAAAGTGGCATAAAAAAAATGTAACTTGTAAAGAGGGATTTTATACCTTGTATGTTTTCAGTAGTCTGTCAACCTAGAAGGCCAATGGTACAGAGAACTTGGGAACACACTCAGCCTGGGAGGGCCTTTTTCTACCCAAGACTGTTGCACAAAGCAACTCAGAAGGCTGTGTCAATTAGCTGCTCCTTCCTGCTTCCCTCCCTCCTCTCTGCCTGCTCCTACCCCTCTCCTCCTATGCTGGCCGTGGTGTATTTAGACTGCAGTAAAGTTTTCAATTTGTCTGAATTACCTGAAAAGTTGTAAGGATAAATGAGGTGTGAAAGTACTTTGAAAGCAGAGAATTGCTTTGAGGAATCCAAACCAAATCTAAACAGAATCCTCTGTACTCTGTAATCTAAGAAGAAAGAGAAGATGACAGTGATTAAAATGAAATTGGGAGTGAAGTAGAATAGAATTGAACTTCTGGGGTGTGTCCCTGGGTCAAAGGCAGCTGGAGTGCAGGGAAAAATGCGAGAGTCGGAAGGTTGGAAACACCACTGTCACTTGCCAGTGGTGCAACGGGGGTGACTCATTAGGTCTGTTTGAGCCTGCTCCTTATCAGTAACTGGTGATAATAACACTCATTTCATAGGCAGCTATGAAGAGCAGATGAGATAAAGCACAGGGAAAAGCTTTGTAAATTAAAAGGTGCTAGATTCAAAGGTGAGGGGCTGGAGTTATGATTTAGATCACTATCTCGTGCCTTTGACATGTGCACTCATTGGAAGTATGTCGTGGTGTCTAAAGTTCTCGTAGATGATCGAGGCACCCGAATGTCTGCAGTAATTAAGCTAAGACTCGGTTATGACCATGGCTTGCTGATTTAGGAAGTGAATTAATGCCAGTGAGAAAATAAGCCTACTGCTTCCAGAGAGACCCCCTTGCTTTTAGCAGGGAGATCTCCTCTTGCCTGGGCTTCCTTCCTGCCCCTGGGCTTTGGTCCAGCTTGGTCTTCAGCCTGGCTTGGGAGGGGGCAGGGAGGTCCCGTCTCACTTCCCATTGTAATCCTGTCCCTTCTGCAAGGCTTGCTTTTCTCTTGCTTTGTGTGAAGACTGTTCTCGAACTCTCCAGGTAAAATTACTTCTCCTTCCACAATTATACCGCAGAACCTTAGTTCCTTTGTTAGTTCGACATTCACAGCTATATTTCAGAGTGATCGCTATAGATCTCTTCCTCTGTTAGGACTGTCACAATGCAGGGGACGTGGTCTTATTTAACTTGGTATCCTCGCTGCCTAGCACCGGGTCTGCCTGACGCCTGCTTGTGTTTCCTAAATGTTACTTATTTGGAATCCCTGCAAGGTTTCAGGGCTGGGCCAGGCCGGGCAACAGGAGCTGGCAGAGCCCTCAGCGAAGTATGTGGTAGGTCTTTGGAAAATAGTTGTTGGCTTATGGCTTGATATTCAGCGAAGAGCTTCAGAAAAGGATTCCTAATTAATCTTGCTCATCACAACACTAAATCCACCAAAACATTTCCTTCCTCTGAGCGTTCTATTTACTTGTGGTCCCACAATAGATGAGTCTTTAATTTTCATTTCCATCAATATTCTTTCCCCCTAGTTTTAAAAGTGGCAGATGCTCAATTTGGATAATTTGAAGACTACAAAAATTTAAAGACAAAAACAACAATACCTTTTTTCTATCTTTATGGGGTATGTAATTTTTGAGATTAATGTCTAACATATAATTTAAAGACTTTTTCACTTAAGAGACCATCAAAGCACTTTGTGTTATTAAAAATTCTGTCCAAATATATTTTTAGTGAGTACATACTGCTCCATCATATTGATAGACAGGCATTTATTATGCCCTTACTTTATATTGGTCATTTAGACAGGACCCAATTTTTCTTTATTATAAATGATCCGTACATAAAGATCTTTGTTAAACTTTGTATTTCAGGTTGTTCCTTAGGATATAGTAATAGAAGATAAACCACTAAGGCACAAACAGTTTTAAGCCTCTTAGTGCATTTCTCCAAATCTATTTCCAGAAAGATCATTACCAATTCTATATATTTTCATTAATGGGTGATAGCATGGCCATTTCATTGTACACATTCTGTATTTTATAACTTAAAACTGTTTTGCTGATTTTATTTGTTTTTTAAAGAGGATGGATGAATCTCATTCTCTTTATTTAAAGCAAATTTATTTTTGGAAGGATTTTTGGTAAAATTATAGATACTATCCTCTGAAGTGATGGTGTAATGCTACTATATAATCCTGATGAGTATTGCATTAGTTTTAAATAATATGGGTCATAAGTGGTACACAAATGTGAGCTTTTATTATTAATCAGAAAGAAACAATAAAATTTCGGCAACTGATACGTCTATGGTAGGTATACACAGCAAATTAGGAAGGAAATAGACTACAGTCATGTAATGAATTATATTAAAATTAAAGGATTAAATCAACTATTGACTCAAGCATACATTAAAAATGGAAGAGCAGATCTTAGTTCATTGTGTTATAATATTGCCAATTTTTTTTTCTTGAGGTGAGTTAGAAGTTCAAAACCAAATTATAGGTATGTCTACATACCTATCATTTTGTGCTATATATATATTTGTTTATCTACAGTTCTTATTAAACTTTCTTCTAAAGCTATAGGATTTTTATTTTTTCTAAGTAGGAAAGGAGCAAATACTTTCAGAATGCATAACATTATGGAAAAATGCATATCACAGAGCCCAGTTAGAGATAGTATAGTCTAACCTTCCCTTTCATGGATAAGGAAAGTATAGTTAAAATAATTTGTCTAGGGGAAGATAGCAGGGTGGTACCAGAAATGGGTCCCACGCACAGGTCTTCTTGTTTCTGGTTAAGTGCATTTTCTATTTAATCACTCTGCCTCTCAAAAAGTGATTTTATCAGAAGATGATAATGCACCAGGATTTGTGAACGCTTTTTTTTTTTCCAATCTAAGACCTTTTGGTGAAATGTGAGTGAGATGAAAGGGCATTTTATTACTCATGGAGATGTCATGGTGGCATCACTTACAATTGACTAAAGGCACTCTAAAACAATACATGGGGCGGGGAGAACCCTTCTCTGGCCCCCAGGAAGTTGATAGTATACCCCAATAGACATTTTCCAACTCTAATTCTGTAGGATGTCATTTGGGCATCATCAGAGTGAAATCACTGTAACTCATTCAGTTTTGTTGTATCTATTACAAAGAATACTTTCCCAACTAGAACCAAATGAAGAAGAGAATGAACAGGATGATTCCTACCTATGATTTGGGGATGAAGGTGGAGGGTACTGGATAAAAAAGTAAGCTGAGGGTGTTTGGGGGGGGGGTTAGGGTTCCTTTTAGCCTCAAATAATTACACTGGTCAGTTTTGATTTCCAATATCTGTGTTGATATGGTTCTTGGTAAAGTTAAGTAGACAAAAACAGGTAGGTAGTGTTTGCCAGCCCCTACTCCAGCCCTGGCTCTTGAATCTTTTCCCCTGATTTATCTCGATATGTAAATATCTCAGCTCTTCTCCGTAGGGGCCTGGCTTTTGTTGATTGTTTATTCGAAGAGCGGGCAAGGAGGCTGGCCACGGAACATCTACCTTTTGTGTAACTTGTTTAATTCCTAGTTAAATTAGATGAGTCATCATCCTCATCCCCTATCCATCTGTAGGCTGACCCATCCGAAGCCCACCTCTCCTATGCTGCCTGCCTCTCCAGACACTGGCAGAATCACTGAAGTTCTAACTTTCTTTCTATTACACTTCTTAGGAGTCCCAGGTAATAAATCAACTGGGAAAGACAGATATGGAAAAGCAATATTTAAAATGAGTTATGATGTAAAAGAGAAGACTTGCTATTATGTTTTATCAAAGGCAGCCACTAACAAGCATAATGTAATTCACAATGCTTAAGCAGGGTGACTTTAATTGCAATAGTCATTAAGCTCACAGGATCATTAAATGCATTAAAGGAGGGAGCCAATGAGCTATCATGAATGAAATAGGGCCCCCACTCACCCCACTTCACCTATTTAGCTGGAACTGAACTCAGTCTAGGTTTCCCATAGTCAAAACCCTGTGACTTCCTCTCCTCCTCTCTGTACCACGCCACTGTGACTATTTCAGAACAGCTCAAAGGCAAGCATTTAAGAGGAAACCAAGGCAGACATAAATACTGCCAACTATAGTTTAAATTTACTAATGGATTAAATCTTTCCTGCTATTATGTCTTGATAGCATTTAAAGATTGAAGTCCATCTCCATCCACTTGTTAGCTATTTTCGAAAAGTTTGCTATCTTTAGGAGCTTACATTAAAAAGAGCTACCAAGCATATACAAGTTCAGTTTCCCAGGTAATTACAGAAATACAAATGGAAACCTCAAATGGGTAAAAATAGAAGCAAGATGATCTTTATTATTGATGAAAGGGACACAGATATGGTTCTGCATTTCTGGTGCAACTACAAATTCATAAAGACTTTTGGAGAATGATTTGGTACCATGGATGGAAAACCTTTAAAAGCTATTCCTATATGTTGAGCCAAAAAATTCTATACCTAGGAAGTTATCATTGGAAACTCTGAAGATTGAGCTATAAAGATAAATGTAAAAAGAAATCAGAAACAAAATATCCTGTTCCATAAAGTAACATGGAGCAAATAAATGAATACTGTTTATTTATATGAAGTTCTGTTTTATGGTTTTTTGGCCAGGGCTGGGTTTGAACCTGTCACCTTCGGTATATGGGGCCAGTGCTCTACTCCTTTGAGCCACAGGCACTGCCCTAAAGTGCTATTTTAGAAGTGTGCTCCTTGATAGGAAAAGATGTTAACAACATTAAGAGATAAAATGGGGATCACAAAACCTTATGAATGCTTTGGATTTATTTTTGTAAAAACCATTTTTAAGTGTGTGTCTACCTGTACACACGGAGTGGTGATTTACGTTCTGGCCTCTTCTTTTCAACTTCATCTTTGAACATTCATACCCTTTCACTCTACCGTTTAGACAGATTGAAATTATTTCAGTTTGGGGGATGCAAATCCTGTTTCCCCTCTTTCTTCCTCCTAGGCCATCTAGTGTATTGTTTCCAGTTGTAGAACACTGTCTTTCCCACCCTCCCTTTCTCACCACTACCCCCAAATCAGCCCAGGTTTTGCATAAAATATTTGCTGCTCCTAAAATCATTCTGGGCCTGCCAAGTTGAGTTCCAGCTGGCCTGGCTTCTCTTTAATATGCTCCGATTCCATAGCATACCTGTTTCAGCGCTGTAACTGCCTGTTTGTATCACCTGTTCTTTCTGGGAGAGCAGAGGCTGTGTCTAGAGTCTCGGAGCACAATGTGTGGTAGCTCCAAGATGGCCACCTTCTCTCCAAGATGGCCGCCAGTGGAGTCTTTTCCTCTCTGTGTCTGCATGCCACACACAACCCATGGGGAAGTAGGTTCTATTCCTTCCCTTATTTCAAGTCTAAGTTGGTCTTAATGGCTCACTTTGACCTATAGAATGTGGCAGATGTGATGCTCAAAAACTTCCAGGGCTTCCACTTGGGCTTCTTGCAATGCTTGGGTGAGGAAGGTAGCCATCTTGTCAGGAATATGACTACTGTGAGACAACCATGCTGGGAGGAATCCAAGCCAAGTGGAGAAGCCCTGGCAGTGAGATGCCATGTGGAAGGAGCGAGAGTTGGAAGGAGGGAGGAAAGTAGAGAGAGGGAGAGCGAAAGAGAGTGGGGGTGGGGTGGGGTGGGAGGGTTGGAGTGGGACAATTGATGAAAGAGGACCAAGGTTCTAGACTGGAAAGTGAAGAGGCCATCTTGAAACAACCATCCAGCCACTAGTCCATCCCATGCCTAGTGCATCCAGCTGAACCATCCCCTAATTCTTGACAAACAAAATCCAAAACAATAAAATAGCTGTTTAAGTCACTTCATTTTTAGGTAGTTTGCTACATAGTAATAGATAATCTTCAGTGTCAGCCTGCTGTATAGCGGCCCCTGACTAAATATCCACTAAAAGAACCCATCGCAGTAGTTTTACTTTTTAATTTTTCATTCTCTTCCCCTTCCCTGTTACTTTCTGATTTCTCTATCCTGTATTTAAACAATGGACTACAGAAATCATTTTTTTTTTAATGAAAGAAAGTAGTTACAAAAATGGAAAAAAAAAAAAAAAAGCATGTGAAATGACAGATTTTGTCTGGTTGACCAGAGAACTTCTCTCTGATTTAATCCAGTGCTATGGAAGGTCCCAAATTCTTTCTGGAAGCATGGCTTCTCCACAATGGCCTCTGCCTCACCGAAGAAATAAATAGTTTTGTCAAAGCCCAGTGATCAGGACTGAAGGAAAAAGAAGCATAGGGTTGAATTCTTAATCTCTCTGTTTCTAAAACCTCAGATAATTATAGACAACCTCTATCCCACCAGCTCAGCCTTCTCTGAGCTTGGCCTGCCTTCTTGTTTTGCAAAGAAAAACCACTATGCCTTCTCTTTCCTCTTACAGGACAGTTTCAGGCTCCCGAGGGTGGAAAGCTTTCATTTTTCTTCTAATGAGATTTCTCTTAGTTGGGGGGAAATGCCCATTGCATCATTATGATGTGTCAGGGAAAAAGGGCACTGGACTAACATTCGTCATGTGAGAATTTCTTTCCAGTCTGGAAAGCAACACTTAAGTTCCATGTGTGAAGCCTAAGGATGGTGATTACTGTCAGTGATGTTTCTAACTGGTTCAAGCAACTATGTCTAGGATGAATTAGGTGTGTTGGATGGATGGAGTGAAATGCTCTTTAGTGACAAGTGGGGGATTAACTAGATGATCTGTGCTAACACTTTTAGCCCAAGAATTCTCTGGCATCATGGATTTTCACTTGGAGAACTCCATGAATTAGAGATTATTCCAACCCTAGCATTGTAGATAGCATTATTCTATGGATATGTCCGTACAGCCAAGGTTTTTCTTGAAACTAAGGTAAAATAGTGAACGAGTGAATACATGAATAAATCAAAGAATTAGATTCAGAGCTTTATTTTTTATTTATTTTTTTTAGAGTGGTATATTATGCATAAAAATTTTTACCATTTTAACCATTTTAAAGTCTACAAGCTAGGGGTATCTAGTACCTTCCCAATCTTGTGGCATCAATCACTACTATCTGTTTTTGAACTTTTGCATCATCCTCGTGGCTTCATTTTTAAAACACTCACCTGTTTGAATTCTTTTTTTAAATTTTTGTATTATTATTATTTTTATTGTTGGGGATTCATTGGGTGTAGAAGAAACCAGGTTACACTGATTGCATTTGGAATCTTCTGAATTCTTATCTCTTCAAAATAATTCGCCTGAAATCTTTATACTTCAATGTCAGTTTGATTATATATAAAGTCTTTAGTTTATAATTTATTTCATCTCCTGGCATAAATCATTGCTGTCAAATAATTTGATGGTAATTTAATTTGCTTTCTTTAAAAAGAGTCTTGGTTTTTTTTTTTCTCTGAGTATCCAAAGGGCTTTTCTCTTTAGCTTCCAATAATTTTATAAAAATATATCTCAGTGAAGTCTGTTCTGAGTTATTTTTCCCCAGATACACAATATAATCTTTCAAGATATAGATTTGGGGTTTACTTTTCAAGGTAAGTTTTTCTGAATTATAGATTTTAGCATTTGCTCTTTTTCATTGATTTTCTGTTCTAGAAACTTCTATTATGCATATGTTTAATCTTATTTGTATATCTTTTAAATCTATTATTTTCTCTCAAATTCTATCAGATACATTTTTAAAGAAGATTAAAGTGAAGGAAAGTATTCATAGAAATTAAAAAGTTGAGAAGGCTAGGCGAGGTGGCTCACGCCTGTAATCCTAGGACTTTGGGAGGCTGAGGCTGGTGGATTGCTTGAGCTCAGGAGTTTGAGACCAGCCTGAGCAAAAATGCAGACCACATCTCTACTAAAAATAGAAAAACTGAGGTAGGAGGATTGCTTGAGCCCAAGAGTTGGAGGTTGCTGTAAGCTAAGATACCACAGCACTCTATTCAAGCAACAGCTTGAGACTCTTGTCTCAAGGAAAAAAAAAAGTTGACAAGGTAACAAATCCTTGTAGAACATTGTAAGATCCTTGGCATTTACTTTGAATGAGATGGAAGCCATGTCAAGTAGACGCTGGGGTGAGGGAGGACAAAGTCAAAAGCAGTTCATTTCAGTTACTTTCATAACTGAAATAAACTGAACCTAGTTAAAGATGATGATGAAGTGGTAGTATTCTGGGTATTTTGAAAAATCAAGGATGCCACCAAGATTTAGACTCAATCCACTGGACAGATTGAGTTGGTATTACTAATTAGAGAGGCCTGAGAATAGATTAACATTCAGTGAAGGGGACAATAAACTGAGTTTGGGAATTTTAAGTTTGACTTAAATAACCAATTAGACATTCAAAGAGATAGAGAATTGGGAGTTGGTTATACAAGTCTGGGCATAAAAATCTGGAAGTAATCTCCATTTTAGTGGTGTTAAGAACCTTGAGATTGTATTGCTTGGATTAGGCCTGTAGAAAAGGGAGATAAAAGGTTCCAGGATATAGCCTTGCATGATTCAAAAAGCCCAAGGTCTGAGGGAGTAAGGGGAAAGAGAAGGAACCATCAAATAAATGTCTAAAAGATGAGCCACTGATGTAGAAGGAAACCCAGGAAAGGATGGTGTCCTGGAAACCAGAGAAGAAAGTTATTCAAGGTGGAGAGAGTTCCAGATACTTCAAAAACCCCTGATAATTCAAGACTTTTCTGATGTGAAACCATCTGCTGCTGAGAATATTTTTAGCTCTAAAAATCAAACAGAACCGCTAGGAGAAAAGACCCCAAGTAAAACAATCACGGACCTAAATCAGCAAAGCTGGAAGATCTCAGCTGTGCCTTGGGATCAAAATCCAGAGCAATCAAATAGGAATTGTAGTGAAGATGAAAGAAAGAGAAAGCAGAAATGGAGAGAAGAGGAGACAGGAGGACAAGGAAAGGGAAGAGAAAAAGAAGAGGAAGTAGAAAAGGAATTGGAAGAGAAGCAGAAAAAAAAAAAAAAAGAAAAAGAAAATGAAAAAACTGTATCCCAGGAAAAGATAAGTCAGCAAACCCCCCCATGGACACTCTCTGGGGAAAGTTTAAGCCAATACTTCACAAAACAAGATAGTTTTTCCCTCTCATTTGAATTTAGGATGACAAACAAATAAATCAGTGGTTTTTTTTAAAAAAGGAAGAAATACAATAAAGTAATGTCCAAGCAGAAGTATAACAAAAACCTAAGAGGAAAGCAGAACAGAACACTGAGAACTCAGTGTCAACACCAGGGGAGGACTCCCACTGCAGAGTGCAGCAAAGATCATCACTATGCCGGTAACTAGGAAGAGTTCAAACCCTTCTGTTGCACCTTGGTATCATGGCTGCGCAAAACAACATAGTCAAGCAACAGATGGAGCAACATTTTATTTACAACGAGATGAGACCATGAGATCAGCTCCAGTCCACGGCCAGCAATTCTTTCCCAGCAGCCAGTGTGGGGCAATTAGCTATGTGCTCCCCTCTCCTGCTGCCATAGAAAGACCCTGTCCTGTCCTCATGGAGAACAGAGATAGCCAGGTGCCATATGATGCAGGCTTAACAAAGGATCATGCACTGAGCTTCATGCAAGGTAATAAGCCAAAACAGATCGTATGCTGCTTTTTTCTCTTGGTAAGGAAGTGTTCCAGGCTCAAGATCCATTCCTTTTGGCCAAGTAGGGGTTGAGAGACTGCAATTCCAGCAATAATTACTCTAAGTCATATGTAAGAGAACTGAATTCGTGGTCGCATTAACAAGTGATGTTAATAGTTTCTGAACTAAGCCTGAATTTGTATTTTCTTTTCTTTTTTTTTTTTTTGCAGTTTTTGGCTGAGGCCAGGTTTGAACCCACCACCTACCACTTCTGGTATAAGGGGCTGGTGCCCTACTCCTTGAGCCACAGGCGCCACCTTGAATTTGTATTTTCATCTCTCAGCTTTAAATGCTACGTATCTTCAATTATAAGCTGAGAAATATTCTAGGCTCTATCAATTTCTCTTTCATATATTGTGTTCAGATTCTCTTTCACACATAATGGCATATATAGTGTTTAATATTCCCTATAAAATTCTGCGATTGACCCTTAATATGTTGAAATAAAAAGATTCTGTGATTCTAAAGCAGATCAGTATAAAAAAGAAAATTTCCTGGTTTAGTTAATGTGTTGTGCATTTTGCCAAAGAATCTGATAGAAAATTTCAGCTTTTTCTGGAGTTATAGTTAAGGTTTTCCTTTGATAGAACTTCTCATTATTGTATGTTGGTTGCGGTATCTTACCTTTTTTAGTTTATAATATTTAACTAATGAGTAACTTCATTTAGTGACAGAATTGTTTTATTATAGGAGGGTAAGTAAAACTTTTCTGGTAGTACTAAATATTTCTTTTCTTTTTTTATTGTTGAGGATTCATTGAGGGTACAAAGAACCAGGTTACACTAATTGCATTTGTCAGGCAAAGTCCCTCTTAGAAATGTGTTCCTCCCCCAAAGTAAATATTTCTTTTGGGCCGGTTATGGGAGCTTTAGAGTTTGCAGCTCTACTGAGTTTCCAACTGTAAATGGAGGGCTTTCCTCTTCCACTAGGAACTTTCAATGTACTCCATGCAATAAGAACTAAAAATCCATTCTGAAGCTTTGAAAGAGCCACTTTAGACATAACCTATGTAAGGCATTGACCATTTCAGAGTGCTGTTTCCCTTACACTGGGAATTTAGGTTCTGATTTGAAGGGATTAATAGAACATAAAAATGAAAGTAGATAGATATGGAGAAAGAAATCCAAGAAGTAACAAGATTATTTGCTATATTGGACATAACAAAAATTTTAGTAAGTACAAAGCAAACTCTTCTGAGTTCAAATAAATGGAAATGATTAGTAAACCTTTGTTTCTAGTGACATGGTTGGGTTTCTTTGTGAGGTATTTCCAGGGAGGGAGGTGGGTTAGAGACCAAGTTCCTTCCTGAGGGTTTCTTGGGCAAGGAGAGAGTCAGAGAGATTCTTCTTGTTTTTCCCAGAAATATGTACTGGCGATACCTGTGGTAGTCGAGGGAGCAGTATTGGGGGCTGATAGTCCAGTCAACAAAGACACAAGCACAGCTCACCCCTAAGTGACTAGTGAAGTTTATGTGTCTCCATTAGCATATTCAGGTTCTTACTGGTTTAGATCAGTATACAATCTGTGGAGTCAAATTCACTCTTTGGTTGTCTAATTCCGGGCAAGATAATTACATTTTTCCAAAGTTCAGTGTCTACATTAATAAAAAGGGACTAGTAAGTTCAAAGCTTGGTATGAGAATTGAGTAAGAATATAACAAATGTGGCAGACAGATCCAGTGTCTTGCACATAACAGACAGCCCATGTTATTTTAAATGCAATTATTTTTTACCGAGTTTTCTAATTGTGCAGTGGGAGTGATTAAGCATACTCTATCTTAGTGAAAGTATTTGACTTTAATCCAATCTTTCTTTTTAATACATACATATCCTTGGCCAGATGTCATCATAGGCAATGCTGATAATAAAATAATAGTGCAAAGATCAATGTTTCAACTCAATTCACTTTATGCAGAATCAACATTTTAACTTAAAATGTTGGTCATCTGCACATTTCACCCCAGCAATTACCTTTAAACTTAATAGTTAGGTTTTTCAAACTAAAACAAACCTAAGCACAAATAAATTAAAGCCAAATTAAGAAAACTTCTAAATGGAAATAGAACTCTTTGGTTCTTTGAAAATTTATTGAACAAGGACATGTGATTTTTAATGGGTATGAGAGGTACAATAATGGAAAACATAGGTCCCTACTCTTAAAAATCATAAGAGGTAGTGGGAAGAGAGAGACGTGTCCAGAGATGACTTACAGTGCAACATGGAGATGCTTCTGCTGAGGCGTGCACAGAAGCCTGAACCAATGATAGGACAGTTAGGTCTGCTGGGTCTCTCGGGAAAGGTTTCCTTAAAGCGAAGCCATACGAAAAGGTAACACAAGATGAAAAGCTAAATAGAGAGAAGGAAGAGTTTTTTCAAGAGAAAAGAGGAATGTGAGCAAAGTTGTGTAGACCTGAGAAAGAATCTAACATAAATAGGAAATGGCAAGAATTTTATCACAGAGAATAAACAGCATGGCGAAGCGTTACGGCAGATTATGACAGACGCTGAGGACCTGTTAAGGAGTTTGCATTCTATCCTGCAGATGACAGAAACCAGTCTAGATTAATAAACCAGGAGGGATAGGATTAACCTTGGAACAAATGATACAAAGGAAATAATATCCATTCCTTTCAGCTTGCTGTCTTCTTATGTTGAGAAGCATGAGTTAGTGAGGCCATCAGGCTCGGGTCAGGTGCAGATGGCGATGGGAGGTGGGCTGCACTCTCACCCCAAACCTCACCTAGGGCCAGGAGGCAGGGACCTTACTTGAGGAAGGTAGTTGTATACATCATTACATCAGTGTCCCATCCTTGTAATTTTGCATCCAATATTTTAATATTATGAAGATTGGGTTTTATAGATGAACAGAAAATCGCCACAACTGTCAGAGATAATTTAGGTAACTAACATTAAAAAAACAAAACAAAACACCCCTCCCCAATTCTGTAGGGGTTATCCAGAGTGGAGGTATTCCTCCAAGAATTGGGAATTCTCAAAACATTCTCTCTACCACAGAGAAGCCCAAAGAGACACGGGTTGTTCAAATATTTATTTTTTTATGTGTGTTCCTTACTTATATGTAAAAATGTACTATGAAACTCTTCTATAGCACATCCTAGCAGACAAAATGACAAAGAAGAAATAAATATGCAGCAATGCATGCGAACATGGCATTCAAATTCTAATTCCAGAGAAGACACCCAAGTCTTCCCACAGCCATAGACTCACTGTAATATCTGCAATATGGAATCAAGCACCATCTTTTCTTTTTCTTTTCCCTGCATAAACTGCATCCTGGGAAACTCCACAGCATTTTAGAAATGTAAACCCAATCAAGATGCTTGGTTTCCATATCAACCGTGCCAGCTTCTTTTTGTTTCCCATTTATTTCTTTATTCATTTAATCAACCAATCTTTACTGAGTGACACAAATATTTATTGGACATGTAGACAATTGATGGGAAAGCCAGGAAGATCAAAACAGATCTCTGTCCTCATAGACTTTCCAGTCTAGTGAGGAATACTAAATACTCAAATGATGATGCACCTACAGTAGTCCACAGGCCACCGGGGCTCCTTCCGGATTGGCTGGACTCCCCGAGCCATGTCCCACGGATGAAAGCTCTGCTCAGCACATGGTGCTGGCCAGCCCTACCGTCTCATGGTTTCCTCTGCCTTTAGGTTGCTCATTCTGGGATGAAGCAGTCACTGGTCTGCACCTGTCCCTTCCTAATCTCCACCAGCCACTGGTCCACATAATGCACGTGCAGGCATGGCTAACTTTAATGAACATTCAGCAGTAATAGACAGAGTCCAGGGCATGGCTGTCCCTTCTCACTAGACTTCCTTTTCTTCTCAGTACTCAGCCTTCCACCATCTCACTGTTTTTTTCCCCTTCCCCTCTCTTTGCTCTCCTTCTTTCCACTTCTCAGAAGCAAGCAACCAACCACGACAGAGACAACGAATAACAAACAATTTTCTTTTGTTTTTTTTTTTCCAGGAAGTCTGGCTATCCATTTTGTCTTGAGGGCTCCTGAAGACACCTGTTTGCTCAGAATTATACCCTTGACTCTTCAAGGCTTATCTATAGGGTGTCCCAAAAGTTGCCTATACAGAAAATTTTACAAAATATTCTCAACGTGGTGGCCATCTCTTTGTAAAAGTTTGTAGTGAATATTTTGTAAACAAATGTGCATTTAGCTACAATTTCCCATTTTTCCTATGTATGGCAACTTTATAGGTAACCTTTGAGACACCCGGTATATATTACAAAGACATTTGTAATGCAACAAAGACATTTGCTATCCTGCAAGAAATGGTGTTGCCATCTGTTTATGTACATATATATGGTTAGTCTGGCTACATTACAAATTATGACGCAAGCCAGAAAAGTAGGAGGCGGGTACAACAAAACACCTATTAGATGGAGAACAGGATTGAAAATCAGAAAGCAGGGCAGTCAAGCTTCTCTGTGACAGTGTGACATTTCTTTTTTTTTTTTAATGTATTTTTTAATTATTATTTTATTGTTTGAAACTCATTGAGAGTACAGAGAATTAGGTTACACTGATTGAACTTGTTTGATAAAGTCCCTATTATAATCAGCCCAAGAAGTGTGACATATACAATGATGCCCATCCCCCTCTCTCCTCCCCTCTCCCTACTTGCTCAGTCTCCTACACCCCCTCTTGTATTAGATCATCTACTGCCTTCATATTAGAATAGAGCACATTGGATTCTTGCTTCTCTATTCTTGCAATTGCTTTACTAAGAAGAATATGTTCCACCTCCATCCAGGTAATACAAAAGACGCAGTCTCCATCTGTTTTAGTGGCTGAAAAGTATTCCATGGCATACATATTTCACAACTTGTTAATCCATTCTTGGGTTGGTGGGCATTTAGGCTGTTTCCACAGTTTGGCAATTATAAATTGAGCTGTGATACATAGTCTAGTGCAAATGCCCTTATGATAAAAATATGTATTTTTTTCTTTTGGTTAGATGCCTGGTAATGGGACTGCAGGATAAAATGGGAGCTCTAATTTGAGTTATTTGAGGATTCTCCATACTTCCTTCCAAAAAGGTTGTATTAGTTTGCATCAGCAGTGTAAAAGTGTTCCATTCTCTCCACATCCATGCCAGCATCTGCAGCTTTGAGACTTTGTGATGTGCACCTTTCTCACTGGAATTAGGTGATATCTCAGGGTTGTATTGATTTGCATTTCTCTGATGATCAGGGATGATGAGCATGTTTTCATATGTTTGTTAGCCATTCATCTTGTCTTCTTTGGAGAAGGCTCTATTCATCTCTCTTGCCCAGAGATATATGGGATTGTTGAATATTTTTTGTTGATTAATTTGAGTTCTCTATAGGTCCTAGTTACACCCTCTCCCTAGACTTCATCAAGAAGAAATAGATCTCTTGAATAGACATTTTAAAAACTGAGATTGAAGAAACAATAAAAAAAAACTCCCAACAAAAAAGCACCCTGTTCCAGATGGCTTTACACCAGAATTTTATCAAATTGTTAAAGAAGAGCTTATTCCCATACTGCAGAAATTATTCCAAAAAATTGAGAAGGATGGAATCTTCCTCAACACATTCTACAAAGTAAACATCATCCTAATATCAAAACCAGGAAAAGACCCAAGTAAAAAGTAGAATTTCAGACTAATTTGACTAATTTATACAGATGCAAAAATTCTCAAGAAAACCCTAGTCAATAGATTACCGCTACACATTAAAAAAATCATTCATCACAATCAAATACACAAGTCCATAAATGTAATTCACCATATCAACAGAAGCAAAAACAAAGACCATGGGCAGTGCTGTGGCTCAGTGGGTAAGGTGCTGCCCCCGTATACCAAGGGTGGTGGGTTTGAACCTGGCCCTGGCCAAACTGCAACAAAAAAAATAGCCGGGCATTGTGGTGGGCGCCTATAGTCCCAGCTACTTGGGAGGCTGAGGCAAGAGAATCACCTAAGCCCTAAGTTGGAGGTTGCTGTGAGCTGTGATGCCACAGCACTCTACTGAGGGCAACAAAGTGAGACTCTGTCTCTAAAAAAACAAAACAACAACAAAAAAACAAAGACCACATGATCTTATTAACAGATACAGAAAAAGCATTTGATAAAATAGATTCTTGGCTCTTTTCTAACAAATGAAGCGACAACATGAATGATCTTTTTCTAAAATTTGAGTTTATTGATTTTTGAAACGGAAATAGTCATGCCAAAGCTGGCAAACTTGTATAGACACACACACAGACACACACACAAATGGGATGTAGAGCACGGAGGGCCGTGTCACTGGCATTGTTAAGTCTGCCCTACAGCCATTCACACAATTCTGGGTCAGCCAGGTAATTAGCTGAGAATTCTCTTCATTTTCATTCTTCCTCTACAGGACAGTTTCCTGAGAGGAAACCCAGAATATGAGGGTTTCTGTTTAAAAAAGTGTTGCCTGCCAGCAGCATGTGAATTCCCTTTTCAGGATTTGTGTATGCCCAGGTGACACACCCCTTTCTGCCCTCCACTCTGCCCCGCAAAGTACAAGTAGCTTCTTGCTCCACCTTGCACCTTCCTATGGATCAGCAAGGCGTGGCAGGAATGAATCTAAATTCTGTTTACCACCGGGGTAAACTGCCGTCTCTATCGCATACTTGTGGAAAGGCACTTTTTGCATGGGTCCCCATGTATTCACAGGTACTGAAAATGACATACAACATATGATGCAGCCATTGTACCCAGTGCTCTGCGCATGTTAATCTGGCCTGAGCACGTTACACGTCACAGCAGATTCATGTACTCAGGGTGATGCCCATTCTGTTATTTTTCTGGAAATAAATTACTTCGTTTGTTTACCCAACGCTACCGGCCACAAAGCATCTTCCTTTTTCTCTCCACTCTTAACTTTTCAACTACTCATCTCCATGCCTTTTAAGCTTTCTTTTTATTGAAAGTAATAAATTAAGACACTTATTTTGATGTGGTTTCACTTTTGCCTAAGAATCTCCACCAAATACGTGGGCACACTCAGAGTAATGAGTGTACAGGGATTCATTTCAGCAGCAAAAACATCTACTGACCTTAGAAGGAAGAACCTTTCTAGTTATAATTACTTGCTAGTCTTACACAATGGTAGCTCTCCATACAGAATAATACTTTAAAATGAAGACATTTTGAGGAAGTGGTAACTTCTAGAGCTTTTTCTCAAAATGAAGTCCTTGGCCTTGGGCTCTGATGGAGTTTGCTGGAAGTGTTACGACTCCATGTGGTCATCCTGTGAGTCAGTGCTGATAGTGGATCCCTGGCTACTGGTGTCGACAGTCTCGTAGGACTTTTGGTCTTTGGCGAAGTTGATAAAAACCTGATTTTTCAGAGAAAATAAAGCCATTAGTGCACAGTAGACCCCAGGAAGAAGCAAGGTTAATCATACACGTGCATACACAATGGAAAAGCAAGCAAGAAAATTAGATTTTATGGAGGAATGGTCATATACACAGATATAGGCTCACTAGGAATCCTTTTCGATTCTCAAATATAACTGGAGTTTGAAAATAGCATTTGCATCTATGACTATGTTTATGACTCTGATTATATTTACAAATATCATCTAAATTTAAAGCTATGGTTGAATATATATAGCTATGCATCTGTATCCATATGATATATGTCAATATCAGGTATAAACAAGGAGCCCAGACTCAAGTTCTTATCAGATGTTTGTTCAGAAATGTTGAGAGAAGTTTCACTAGTTTTAAGAGTCAATGCCCTAAAATCAACTTTGTATAGAAAGCCCACATTAACTGTATGTCCAGTAAGCCAATTATTTAACAGATGTACCTTTTTACTTTGTCAAAAATCATTACATCTATTAGTCATACAGATTAATCCAAAAACAATTTGAGAGTCTATTTTTTTTTCTAGGCATGGCACTGATAGTTGTTTATAAGTCAAAGACTATATCTTCTCTGTCAGCAAAACCACAATTGTCTAAAGCCCCCATTAAAATGCCTAAAGTCCCATAAAAAGTTGTCCATAAAATGTGACCCTGTGGAATGACTCAGAGACTCCTAAGGCTTTACTTTCAGATCCATTCCAACAGTAGATGCAATCAAATATTGTGTATGTCATGTTGGTTGAACTGTACAAAATTAAGACAGTGCAGAGGTGATATCCAGGATTACCTATGATGCCTCTAGATACTGAATGGAAGTGTAATTAAGATAAATGATGTAATGGAAAGGAAAGGATTCTGCATTTGCCACCTTAATTGGCTGAACTGAGCAGATGTAAAGGTCTGGCATCAAATTCTCTCTAAGTAGCCCCATCCCACCCTAATCCCGGAAGCCAATCAAGAAATGTTCTTGAAGAAAGTAAACAAAATGTTCATAGCTGTTTGTTTTGTTGGTGAAAATAGTGTTTTGTAGCTTTACCTATATATTCTACTTGACGGATATAGATGTCTTATAGAATGGAAAAAAAGTCTTTTCTCCACCAAAAATAGTGCCTTTCAGATCTTTTTTTTTAATATCCCCAAATGAAGTCAGAAATTAATTAGGCTCTTTGCTAAGTTTTTCAGGTGCAAGATTAGATATTAATTCAATTAAGAAGAAATGGAATGTCATTAAAAAGAAATAACCAAAATGCATAATAATTAATATGTGACGTTGAGCACATGCATCCTGGTATGCATCTTACCTCTTCCAGAGTGGTCTGACTCACTAGGAAATTTGTAATATTTAAAGCAGTCTTGTTGGTTTCCAGCAAATCAAAAATGTTTGCTACTCCTCCCGCTGTGACGGGTACATGATACTCCAGCATGCTAAGGTGCTGATCCTGCAGAAACCAAAAGAAAAAATTTTGTTTTACAATGTCAAGCTATGTCGACATGATTAGGCATAATTTTACCAACAGCTAAGGAAGGGAAAATACTGAAATTCATTCCACTGGAAATGATCTGACTGCAAAGAATGGGTATGTTTTAAAACTAATAGCTTGCAAAGATGAGATGGCAAGTTTCACAATTGTCAAAGAGAAAACAAAGTGAAAAGTTAGTGAAAATTCCCAGGCCTTCTACATTCATATGAACGTATATGGTCATCATTATAATCTTGCTGGAAAAAAAAGTGTGTGGAATGGTATTTCACATGTCAGGTTACGCTCAGCTCACACACGTTTTTTCTCTTTTTAAAAAATTTCAAATTAATACAAGGGTACAAATGTTTAGGTTACCTTGTCTTCAATGGTAAGGTAAAGTTCAAGTTGCAGAGGAGCTCTTCCCCCAGGGGTATAAATTGATCAATTTTAGAAATTTTATTTTTATGTTAGAATTATTCTCAAAGGCTAGAAATTAGCTGTTCAGTTTATATTGGCTGGACATGTTGGACTTCAATAGCATTGTCTAGAAGAAACTTCAGTCCAATGATGTTGCATCCTTTCTTGATTCATCCTAAAATTCTTTTCCATTTCTTTATTTTAGTCAATAGTATCACTTCCTTTTTAGTAAAGAAAAGTTTTATTATCTTTTTATTTCAAATTCATATGAGGATACAAATGTTTAGGTTACATTGTTTTCGATTCTAAGGTAAACTGTAGTTGAGCCCTACCCCCAGACTTGTGTGTGGAAACACCCTCACATCATGCACATTAGATGAGACCTAGTAACGTAGGAGTATCTTTAACAACTTGCTTTTCCAAAAGCAACTGTGGTAGTCAGTTACCACATCTTATTTACTTTTCCTTTAAAATGTCTCTCAAGTGTCACTTTTCCTCTCTATTTGCACCATCAATATTATTAAGTTGGTGCTTATCACTCCACATCTGAGCAACTACATCAGCCTCTTCAGAAGCCATTGATTCTGGCACAAAGCAGCTAGTTGAATCTTTACTAGTTTCATCAGGATGTTTTCTTATTCCGGAATCTACCCTTGTGACCTCTATAGATCAGATCCAGACCATGTATTTCGAGCCAGGTATTCGAGACTTTCTCCTGGCCCGTGTGTGCACTGCCCAGCCTTTCCCGTCAACTTGTAGCTGCATTCTACCTGACACTGCAATCTGGAAATCTTGCTTGTTTTTGCTCTCAAAATGTTGTTCTGGCTCTTTCCCTTCTAGAGATCTAGATACCATCACAGATTTGTAAAGAATGGTCTGCCTAGGGAAAAAAAAAAGCAAACTTTTGTCATCACCGCATTTGCCTTGTATAGCCCTGGTCCCGGGAGGAACAGACCAGGGAGAATGTAATTTCATCACTCAGTGAATAAACACAGAAATTCGCTAAAAGAAAAAGTGTTACAACCAATACAATTTGTGCAAGAAAGATGTCCTTTAGCTTTTACATTTGATTTAAATTTAGATGATAGAAAATGGGTTTTGATAAGAATCATGAAAGCTATTATTTCCTGGAGAAGTTACCTAATGCTTGGGGAGGCTGAGGCAAAGGTATTTCTTTTTGTAAAGATGAATTCTTTTTCAAACTGCAATCTATGTTGTTGTCTACAATCACTTCACATTAATATTGTGCCTTATAGTTGGTGAATTATCTTTGTGGACCCTTAATCATTTAGCTCTCACACGGATTTTATGAAGTACGTGTTATTGTAGTCACCTTTTATCTTCAGTTTTCACTTTCTGTGGTTTCAGTTACCTATGGTCCCTTGAGGTTGGAAAATTTTAAGGGGAATATTCCAGAAACAAACAATTCATATGTTTTAAATTGCTTGCCTTTCTGAGTAGCGTAATATAATCTCAAACCTTCCCAGTCCAGGACATGAATTGTCCCTTTGTCCAGTATCCACACTGGAGATGCTACCTCCCTGGTACTACACAGGAGAAAATGGTACAGACAGGGTTTGGTACCATTCAGGGTTTCAGGTGTCCTCTGAGGATGGTGGAATGCATCCCCCTCAGAGAAGGGGAGATACTGGATTTCTATTTACAAATAAGAAAAATGAGGCTGAGAGATTTTAGTTGTCTTGTTGGAAATCACACGGGCATAGCCAGACCTCAGCCCAGGTCTTTCCAAATTTTTTCCCATCATTCCACATCTGATTTCCTTCTAAAAACAATCATTTGCCATCATCACCTTCTACAATTTACCTGGACATCAAAGATACAATAATCATAACTTTTTCTATTAAGTACATTTAGCTTATGCGTGTGTGTCCACTCATAGCTATGTGTATACAGGATGAAATCAATTGTAAAATATTTGACTAGTCTAGGACTTGAGGACTTCACTTCCACCCAGTCGTGTGGGTTCATCTTTGAAATGAGAAAACAAATTTCATCCAGTTGTGACACCTTAAAACTCAGTATCCAGCCTCTCCCTATATTGTGTTTTTATTTTTTCCTTCAATGGTCTGTCCTTTCCTCAATTTCTGTATAGGACTCTGTATCTTGAGCTGTGGTGGTATTTTTGTTTTGTTTGTTTTTTAAATTAAGTCTCTTATTGAGCCCTTGTGATGTATATTAAATAAATACATTCTGGTTGGTAAAAATAAAAAAACAAAACAAAACAACTCAGTAGCTTTTTTTTATGCCTTCGACACATATCTGCCATTCCTCAGTTCTCTGACACACCTAACTAGTAAATTAGCCACTGGAAAATGAGCACAGTGTCATCACAAAGACTTTGTGGGGAAGAAATAAATAAATACTTATGAAAGGACTATGTTAACTTTAAGTCGCTACAGAAATACTTCATTAATTTGAAGATTCTATTTGTTCATACTGAGTGTGGTTTGGAGTGTTATGCGTCTTGAACTGCTAAGTTTAGAGTAATAATAAAGCTGTGGTCAACTTGTAGATGAAGACAAACATTTACTAAGACATTAGATGATGATGAGCAAAAACCCATCAAAATCAAGAGGTGAGATAATCACTTACTTTTAAGTATGTTTTTGGAAAGTGCAGCTGCATGAACTTGGTGAGGGTCTCTCTGCTCACATTGTTATTTTTAAAGTGAACCTTGACAGTAAATCCCCGTCCAAACCTAGAAAGAAAAAGTGCAAACGATGATATGAGTTACATTTTGTCGAAACAGCTCCCCTGGAATTGCAGATAATGAAACAGGACCCAAGTGGACCATTACCAGCCCCTTTCCTTAGATAAAGACTGTCATTTTGCTATAAAAGTTCAGGGTATGTTACAAACTGGAAATAGGGCACTGCCATGATTTTTTTATTTGTTTCTACCTCCATATAAAATCAGAGTCTTTGGGCAAAAGTTGCAGTGAAAAGAAAACATAAAATCTTGGCTTTCTTTGACATTCATGGATTGGCCATGGATGTCAATTTCTGGGGTTAAATACTTGTTAACTTAAAATAAGCAAGCACTTGAGAGGCTGGCTATTGGAGATTTGGCATCAACAGGAAAGATTAACATCATTGGAGTTTTAAATATTCAAATAAGATGTTGTTTGTATCCAGAATAAAGTCTGTAAACAAGTCACAACAGACTCCCCAAGGGCAACTGAAGTCCTCTTTCGTCTTTTTATCTTTACCTTGGTTAATATTACTTTATAAAAAAGTCAACTTGTTGTACAGAAAGGTATAAAGTAATATTGGAAGTCTGGAGATTAACGTGGATATATATAAATGCATATATGCTGTGGTGAATATAAATTATTAATTTATTTTATTTTAATTTTATAGAAATACGATATTTATGCACATTTCTATAAAGTATTCTTGACTAAAAGGTTTTGACCATGGCAAAAACATTGAATAGTTGACCGAGAGCCTGTGAAAATGGAAAATGAACATGCTAGATAAAAATCTATCCCTTCATGTACTTGCCAAGGTCTAATTTGTTATTGGATAAACTTTTGAAATCTCTTCTTGAGGGGTGGTGCCTGTGGCTCAGTGGGTACAGCGCCAGTCCCATATACTGTGGGTGGCGGGTTCGAACCTGGCCCCAGCCAAACTGCAACAACAATAATAACAACAAAAGAAAACCTTCTTGAAGGTATTTTGCTTGTGGATAATTTATTATTTGTTTATTTTTTAGCTGTAGGCCTTCTAGGTTTTTGAGTTATTAACTGAAAAAGACATTAAACCCTCCATCAAATCATTTAAATTTAAGGTGAGTCAATGAGTAGCTTCTCCATCTCAGTTTTATTATTCAGGCTGCTGAGACAATCCTTTAAAATGAGGAGGGCACCGTGGGAGGGATTGCCCCACCCTGTCTGTGAATACATTTGCTCTTCACCTGCTCTTTATGTGCTGCAAAGAGCCGATACACTGGAACCTTCCGTTCACCATAATGGCCAGCCTGGTGCAGAGGGCTTCACATTCCTCCATGCTAAACGACAGAGCAGAATCATGTTAGCATTCGAGGCACAGATAATCGGGACATTCATGGGCATAAGCTTCTCCGTTTCAGTACGGCATCTTAGAATTACTAGTTTTGCTCCTTAATTCTCTTTCTGTTTTTAGTTATTTTGAAGGAGAAAAAAAATAACAAATCTTTTGAGTGTAAGTTAATGTCTTCAGAGAGGGTTTATTACCACTTCTACAACTTGCTGCCATCTCTCTCACCTGGAATGGTCCCTCTATCAAACCTAGTAATTCTCTTCAGCTCTTTTAAGCTGACTCCAGATCTATGCTTTCTCAGAAACATTGCCAAAATGACATCAAACTTTCTTCATTATGCTTCGTACCCCACCTTCAGTGGGATTTTATGTTTCGGGATTAATAACTAGTTAATTTACACTTGATTGTATAATCTCTAATTTCATGGACTATGATAACTGCAGGAGATTTGAAGTATCACCTTGTCCCTTTCATATAAAAGTTAATGGATAGTGAATGGTTGGCTCCAGTGTGCTGGGGCAAAGCTAAGATGGAAACAAGTCTCTTGATCAGAGAAAAGCTAATACTTTTTCTACCATTGATAATTACAATGCAAAGATAAACTTAATACAAATTATAAGACAAAGCCAACCCGATAGGAGTCACAGATAAAATGCTGTGTGTGTTTAACCTGAGTGGGTGGCATGTGGATTATGTGAGGGCTTTTTTGCTTATCAGTGGTGGCAGGGATATAACAAAAATTATACACGGACTTTTTTTTGCTCATCGCCTTTCATTAATGTTTGCGTATTTCAGGTGTGGCCCAAGACAACTTTTCTTCTTCCAGTGTGGCTCAGAGAAGCCAAAAGTGTGGACAGCTCTGAATGCTTCTTATCCTTAGCTGACTAGAGGTGTCTCCTTCATGGAGGAAAGGCACATGGGCAGATTCCGGAAGGACTGGTAGGATTAGAACACGGAGAGATTTTGTGAAAAGACCCTTTCAAGTAGAGAGCACAGCCCAACCAAGGTTCAGAGGGGTAAAGGGCCAGTGTGAGGGTATAAACCATGTCATTCAGATCGACTGATGCAAGAGGGTGTTGCAAGGAAAAGAGATGGGATATTTAGATGAGGCCAGAGAATAGAAGGCCTTGAATACTGAGCCTAAGCATTCTGAAATTTATCTGGAAAGCAACAGGGAGCCATAGTTGAGTTAAGAAGGCCATAAGTCATGGGAAATTTGATTTTAAAAAGACTTAGACCTTGAACTTGTCCCACCATGAGAGCTATACTCACACCATGGAGCCTGCCTGACGCGCTCCTACTATTGTAAAGATATTGATACAATGGTGGGCCTTCATTGTCCATCCATCCGTCCATCTATCCATCCTTCCATCCTTCCATCCATCCATCCTCCATCCTTCCATCCGTCCATCTATCCATCCTTCCATCCTTTCATCCATCCATCCTCCATCCTTCCATCCATCCATCCTCCATCCTTCCATCCATCCATCCTCCATCCTTCCATCCATCCATCCATCCATCCATCCATCCATCCATCCATCCTCCATCCTTCCATCCATCCATCCATCCATCCTCCATCCTTCCATCCATCCATCCATCCTCCACCCTCCCATTACATAGGTCTTTCCTCACCTATCATCCTAAGATTGGGTGGTTTGACTGTAAGGGCCCTGCATTCAGTTTACCTGTGAGATGTGAGGATGACAGAGCATCTGTTCTGTACTTCCTCTGAAATGATCTTCCAGAGGTGCCGTTTTGACTTAGGATCCATCCCAGAGCTTGGCTCATCCTTAATAAAAAGTTACAAGAAAAATTTATCAGATTAATTAATTTTTGATGAGGTTCTTTACATGAATCACCACATTTCACTTCCCTAGAACAGAAGTCACTTTTCGGGATCCTGTGACTAACTTGTTTCATACTTAATAGGCTCCTCTCTGCTGCTTAAAATTAATCATTTAAAATTGTCAATATGTTTAAAAAAATGTCTCGGCAAAGTTGACACCCTGTTACTTTACATCTGTCTCTTATGTTTCTTTGGAAAAAATTCTGCTTCAATTACTGACAAAGCAGACTCTTTGCATTTAATTCTACATTGTCACATATATATTTGAAGACATCTCAACAGGACTGCCAGCCTGCTTCTGATAACAGAGCTGTGGCTGTGGTGGATATAATATGCTGTGTGAAGCAGAAACAAGATCGTTGGATATTTCAGTTAATGTGTTTGAGGAGTATTTTTAGTTTTCTGTTATTAATTGAAAGTTAACACTCTTCAGGGAAATAAGATTTCCAGAAACTGCCAAGGAAGATATATGTTATGTCTCAAAGTGAATGATATTTTGAAAATCGTTCAGACATAAGATTAGAAAATGTAGCAATAGACAATCTAAACAATAATAGATCCTGACAGGTGATTAAAAAAGTATAGGTCAAGATTACATAAAAATTAAAAAGAAATGTGATGGAAAGTATATGCATAGGGTAACTAGAGGCTTATTTTTACGGTAAGGTGTTAAATTTAAAGAAAGGAATCAGTTATACTTGGAAGCTAAAAACATTGAGCTCGTAGAAGCAGCAAGCAGGGTGACTAATTACAGTTAGCAGTTAATTTATAGCATATTTTCAAATAGGTGGAAGAGAGGATTTTGAATGTTCCTAACACAAGGTAATAATGAAGGTTTGAGATGACATATATACTACTTACTATGATTTGGTCATTACAAATTATACATTATATACATTATTGTACATTGTATACATACATTATGTATTTATATTATTATTATGTATACATTATGTACATTATTATACATTGTATACATACATTGTTCATTGTATAAATGAATTGAAATGTCACACTGTACCCCATAAATACATACTTATTAGGAATCAAATAAAAATAATAATTAAAAACTTTTTAAAATAAAAAATAAAGGCATGAATGTTAATTTGGGGAAACATCAAAGGATATACTGTCACTGCTCCTATTTTCAAAGAAGATAGAACGTATAGTAAATGTATGTGGAAGGAAACGTGTGGCCTTTTTCTCTCTGAATTTTCTCTCAGAGTCTGTATTTCAGCTCATTAAGATATAACACGCAGCACTGTTAACATTTCAAAGTGCTATATATCTCTTATCTCAGATGGGTGTCTAAGGGTTGTTTGGTTCAATTTCGGGACATTTACACAATAGGATTGTGTTAGGAGCAGGAATATGATGCATTATAGGCTTTTGATATAATGGCAAGGTAAGCTAGGCATCATTCTATCTGGCAGTTTAAATGATTTGATTCACTGTACAACTTAATTCCTGGAATAATGAACTGATTTATAACTGGATTATTATTGCCTATAGTTAAGACTCTTCCAGAGACTGGAGCTCTTTGAATGAAGGGAATTTTCCAAAATATGAGCAAGCTGGTTTCTCTGAAATAAGGGCCCTTTCACAATGTTGGGCCTGGGGAGCAGATTACTATATTACTATGTGTAATTTATAGTCCTAGGTGATCAATTTAATTTTTTTTTTTTTTGAGACAGAGCCTCAAGCTATCCCCCTGGGTAGAGTGCCATGGCACCACAGCTCATAGTAACCTCCAACTCCTGGGCTCAAGCGAGTCTCCTGCCTCTGTCTCCCAAGTAGCTGGGACCTCAGGCGCCTGCCACAATGCCGGGACATTTTTTGGTTGCAGCCATCATTGTTGTTTGGCGGGCCCGGGCTGGGGATTCGAACCTGCCACCTTAGGTGTACATGGTTGGCACCTTAGCCGATTGAGCCACAGGCGCTGAGCCGATCAATTTAATTTGTGATCTTTTCATCAAAATATAAATGTGGAATGCCCTTCTTGCCCCTCTAGATTCAAATAAACTAGTACGGCATATTATGAATCATATCCCAAGGTAGATAACTTGTATTTTTAAGTAATAGGGAAATAAACTCCTAGCACAATACGATGTTCTAACACGTGTCTGTCCTCCATAGTAGACGTTGGAAAGTGTTAGTTCACCTAATAGGTTCCTAATAAAATGAGACAAGATTTGTTCAAGAGGTTGGAATCAAAATCTACCAGGTTTTATAACTTTACTTATTTGAATTTCTTTCCACTATTTCCCACTCCCATGCCAGTGTTTGCTCTAAAATCCACTGGGTCCATTGCTTCTGACAAAACATTTTTGAGGGCATTTGGTTGGGGTAGCAAATTATTTGTTAATAGAATTTCTCTTTATGGGATGGCACGCATATAAGGAAAGTGCTTTGCCTAGAAATGAGCACTCAGTGAGACTTCAGTAAATGTTGAGTGCCACGATGAAGGTGGATGTTAACACGGACAGCTGGATATGCAACCCCCTCATCACGCGTCTCTTACCAGCAGCAGAATGGAAGGTTTCCCTATCAAGGCCAGCGCTGTGGATAGTTTCCTCTTTGTGCCGTAACTGCACAGAGCGGTAGCTCTGTCCTTGTAGGGCATCAGGTGGAGCCTCCTAAGCAGTTTGTGAACAGTCTGTGGACAACAAAAGACGAGTTGAGTTGACCTTCCCCTGCAGAAACCCTTACGGCACTAAATGGAAACAAAAATCTGCTTGTGACAAAAAATTTTCTCAGGGAGAATGTATATAGGGAAAAAATGGAAACATTTAAGTTCAACGTTAATTTTACTTTTGTTTTCAAAAAAACCACTTAAAACTAATAGTTTATTTGAAAAGATAAAAAGCAACTCCTTGAAGGCTCATTTGCAAGGGGATTCTACCCTCCTCAGATGTGTGAGTGTGTGTGAGTGTTGACAGTTACAGGTTGTACCTTACGGCGTATTATCACGGGATTCTCTTGTTAAGCTTAAAAGAACTAAAACAGAATTCATAAGTTTGGGTTTTTCATTGATTGTCATCCCTGCTGCCTCTTTATCCCTACTGAGGGGTGAGCTGTCACAAAGGCTTTAAGGCTATTTAAAACATATCAAAACTTGAGCACATTAGTAATCTTGGGTTTTTGTGGTTATTTCTGTAGTTACATAGCCCTGGAAAATAACAAAATCCTAGTTGGACTTATACAACAGGTCCCCAGGATTGCAAAAATAGAGGAAAGTGCCCTAAGGGTTAGCCATCCCATTAAAAAGGCAAATAGTATAGTGAAGTGCAAAGCCCCTGATTCAAAATCAAAGTGGGAACTATTCTATTCTGCTGGGGCATTTTGTGGCTAATTGTATGTGCCAATGCTTAAGCCCCAGAGGCACAGGCTTCACCAACCAATGTTCAACCCAGAGCCTGATGTGAGTGTGATCCAGTGTTTGTTCTTAAAAAGGTAACAGAACAAATACGAGCCAAAGGTTTCCTACAGCTGATTTCATAGGCATATGAAGCATGCCAAAAAGATGTATACACATCATAAAAGGGAAAAAACTGTATTAAATTACAACACTCAACATATACTGATAACAAAGACAAAAGCAAGTCATGTTGAGCCCCTCTTGTGATAGCAAAGTCACATGTGACTTAAATACTACAAATTTAATAGTTTTTGCCTTTCTTAAAATGTGTGTACATTTTTTGGCAGCCGCTGTATATACATCTAATATACATAACCAGACTAGGATGGATTCATTGTCATTGCCAGCAGGAAAATGTCACTGTTTCCCAGTTAGTTTTGAGGAGATGATATAGAGAAGAAAGTAGACGCAGTAATGGTTTCCCATGAACCCGTTTTTCACACTTGTACTCACTTCTTTAATATCTTTTTCTGGAATCCCATGTACTCTGGCATAGAAATACAAATGTTCTTCCACAGTTACCAGGTCATCTAAAGCGTCTTCCTGAGGGCAGTAGCCAACTAATGAGCTGCGAGAGTCAACATGACCCAGAGATCTGAACAGAGCATCAAAAACACCAATGGGTTTCAAAAGACTTATCTCTGTGGGTCCCCACAGGTTGGGAAGGAAGCTTTATTTTGGTCATGGTAGTCGGTGACTTTGATGAAAAAGGATAAAATAATACCACTATCAGAGTTGCACTTAAAGTTTGAAAAATTTCTGCTCACTTAGTTTTTTCTCTCCTGCTGATTTAATAATACAATACAAAGTAATCCAAACTGTTCAAGTATTTTTTTCCTAATTAATTATGTTGTACTTGGTAATTGAACTATTAGCTTCCCTTCTCCTCCCTTCCCTTCCCTTTCTTTCTTTTTTATTTTTTGGGGGACAGAGTCTCACTCTGTTGCCTAGGCTAGAGTGCTATGGCAGTGGACTAGCTTACAGCTAGCTCAAACTCCTAGGTTCAAGTGATTCTCTTGCCTCAGCCTCCTGAGTAGCTGGGACTACAGGTGCCTGTCACAATGCCTGGCTAATTTTTTTGTATTTTTAGTAAAGACAGGGGTCTTGCTCTTGCTCAGGCTGGTCTCAAATGCCTGAGCTCAAGGGATCCTCCTGCTTCAGCCTGCCGGAGTGCTAGGATTACAGGTGTGAGCCACCCCGCTCAGAGAAGCATTAGTTTTTCATACCCAGTGTTATTTCTGATCAGAATGTTTCCACTGGAAGGAATTATGTCTCCAGTCAGCATCTTGAATATGGTGGTCTTTCCTGCTCCATTCACCCCAAGAAGGCCAAAGCACTGGTTTTGGGGGGAGGAAAAAAAAAGATGTAAACTTCAGTTCAAACCAAAGACACGTTGCTATATCTCCTTTCCTCATTCCTTCGGGCTGAAATAAATTACCAAGAAAAATAAATCACTGGAATTATTCATGGATATTGTGTTCGGCTGGCACTTGGTAAAACTTTTTCTTTTATAACAAATGGATACTTATGTTATCTTTTTTCTCTTAACCATCTAAACATTTGTTTATCTGCACAGCACTTGTTTTACATATTATGCTATAGCACCCCGCTATGTGCCATGATAAAGTACTCCACAAATAAGATCTGCTAACCTGACGAAGTCATTATATTTATAGATTTCACGTTATTCACACACACTCACAACTTTACTGAATAAGCTACTGAAGCAATAATTTCTTTATACCGTCAAATAAATTTGATGCACGCAGTTTACAGCTCTGCTTGGAAAGCTAAGGGAAAGAGCCATATTCTCTCTCTCTCTTTTCAAAGCTGCCTTAATACTGGTGCTGTGAAAACAGCAAGAATATAAATAAATAGATGCAGCTCTGGGACCTCACTCCTGAAAACTGATGTCTTTATGTCTGTTTGAAGAGGACTGGGAATGAAAGGTTTTGAAGACAAAAGCCTGAACTGGCTTCCTGACCAAAGTTCACCCCGGAGTGAACAGTGGACTGTAGTTGGTAGTTGTTGAATTCTCCCTGCTAATAGGGAAAAATTCACAGGGGTAAACAATGCATGCACATATGTAAATGAATAGCTGGCTCTCCATACCCATGGGTTTCCAATCCTTAGATGCGACTAACCTGGAGGGAAAATATTCAGGAAAAAGAAAACATCACTACTGAGGATGTACAGCTCTTCCCGGGTCATGATTCCCTAAAATAAAACAGTGTAACAACTACAGGAGAGCCTCCATAGTTGGCCACTTCTCTACATTGACAGCCTCCTGAAGTGGACCTAATCTTCAGAGACCAGACAAGCACCACAAGTGCTCAATGGAAGTTCCTTACGTTGACCACCTCCGGATGTTGACCAGTTTGTTACGATCCCGTGGGTGGTCAAGTTACAGAGATTCTACTGTATTTACACAGCATTTACTCTACAGACGATTTAAAGTTTACACTAGAGACGATCGAGGAGGATGTGTGCAGGTTGTATGCAAATACTAAACACCATTTTATATCAGGGACTTGAGCACCCATGGATTTTGGTATCTCATGAAAACAACCCCCTGGGAGACCAAAGGCTGACTGTATATATAGATATATAGATTATATGTAATCCACGGAGATATTCAGATTGGCTTTTATAGTCTAGAAAAAAATTAGGAAAAAATTAAAGATTTTAATTGCTACTTATTATGCCAATACAAAGGACAGTTGGAAACAGAACAGAGTTCCTTACTTCTCCAGCGGGTATCCCGAGGCTAATGTTGTTCACAGCTGTAATCTTTTTGTGGATAAGCTGGTAGGTCTTAGTGAGACGATGGAGTTGGACCAGGTCAAATTCAGCTGCCCCGCTCTCGACTCTCAGCCTCTCAGCCCGCACGTCTTCGTCTTCCTCTATGGTCTCCATTACAGGCGAGGAATTAAATTTTCTGAAGAAGAGCCTAAAATATGGACCCCGTGATTTTACATCAATGATTTAAAAATAGCGCTGCTCAATTTTGAAATGTTTTAATGGGTTTTCACTTCACTTTTAATTTTTTTATATATATTATGGTACTCAAATAACTTGAGAAATTAGTGTGGATTCTCTTCCCCATATTCACTATGATATTTAGGAAACAGCTTCTCCTTTCGATTCCTGAAATGTTTACAGATCCACTGTTAGAATTCAGCATCCTGATTTCAGTAATAAGCAAGTGAATAGATATTTGAACATTAGTTCTTAACAGTCCAGCAATATTAGTAAAATATTAGTAAAACTCAGCACCTACAAACCCAAGCCCAATGATCACCTTTTAATTTTAATCATCTATGCTTCTTTTTTTATTGTGGCAACACTTAACATACGATCTACCCCCTTAACACATTTTTAAGAGCACAGTACATTATTGTTAACTGCAGGTACAATGTTACACAGTAGACATCTCTACTTTTTAAATTATCAGTAATGTAAATGTTATTCTGTACGACTCTGTCTACTGTTCATGTCTCAGCTAAGATCTAACCAATATTTTAAGGTTATCAGCCCTATACACTAAGTCCCAAACCCACCTCAGCATCTTGCTTAACAAATACCAAAATAAAAGAATACAAACAAAATTTAAAAATCCAGGTCTTCCTCCCAATGTCCCTGTTTCTTTTCATGATATCCCCAAAGATGCCACATGTGAGGCTTTTTTTGTTGTTTTGAATCTTACCTATTCCAAAACCTTCTCATGCAGTCAGACTCCAAACCCTGGAAATGCCCTATAACACCCCATCATGGATTATTTTCTGCCAATTTCTATTATAGGCTTTTACTCCTCACCTAGATTTCTCCGGCAGCCTGAAACCACTCTGCTCTCTCTGTCTCTTCCATTTCAATCTACGCCACCCCCACAAAATTACCTCTCCTCAAGCACAATTTGATCATGCTGCTCTCCGTTCAAGAATCTTTCATGGACTACCATGTGTCTGTTGTGAATAAACCCCAAACCAGATCTCTTTCGCAAGCATTTAGGGGACTCAATCTTCCAACTACATTTTAAGCGTTTGCTGCTCTTTCATGACAATTATTCTATGTTCTTATCAAATTGTGTTAGTCCTTTCTTAAACATGCCTCGATATTTTTCTCTATCTGTGCTCCTGTCTTTCCTCTCATTACTATTCTTTGAGTAAAATTTTATTTTCCAATAGCTGATAGGTACACACACATGATATTGAAATTCAAATGGTACTGAAAGATGCAGAGAAATAAGTGAGTCCTTTGTAACCATTTACACTGGAGTTCTCCTCAGCACTCACAATTAGAGATAGTCTATGGACCTGTAAGCACAATTATATGTATTTATTTTGTCTTTAACTCACATGGTAATATACTAGCACTTCATACATAGTTCCGAACCTTGCAGTTCTCACTCAATAAATATTAGAGGCAATCCTAAATATCACATGGAGAACTGTGTCACTGTTTCTACTGGCTGCATAATGTTGCATTAGTGAATAGATGTTTATAATTTATTTAACTAGTCCCTAAATGAAAAACATTCATGTCGTTTCTTTTGTTGTTATAAATGGTTACTATAATACATAACTTTATAAATACAGATTTCTGCATATGCATAAGCATATCCATAGGAACAATTCCTAAAAATGGAATTTCTGGGTCCATGGTATGGCTATTTCTTTTTATTTATGACACTGTCCTGACTTTCTCTCAGTCTTCCTCTCCCAAACTTGTTGCCAACATGCTACAATCCTGTTTCTCCATTTCTGCCTGTGAAAGTGTTTCCATTTTTCTGAACTCTACTGAAAGACTACATCTCCTGCGTACGCACCCTACCACTGAAGACAGCTGTGCTTAATTTTATTCCCTCGCTCCACAACAACACTTGCAGACACACAGTAAGTTGAGACAACTGTTGACCAGCATAAAAGGAATGGTGAATCATGCTACAAGTTTTTTTGAGCCAAACATTGCTAGTAGAAAAGCTTAAACCATTGACCCTTCCTGAATATTTTAAATTGCATTCTCTCATGGACGTCCCGCACTATGTTTCATTGTATTTACCTGAGTTTCTTTATCAGCCACTCATTGATCAAGAGTCGCAAGAGAAAAAACATGGTGCCCTGGGAGACCAAGGCCACGAACATTGCGCCCAGCTTATTCATCTCAAAGGTTTCACTCGGGTACTCCACTCCATATGCTTTCAGGAAGTCCAGGACTGACTGCTGTTGGGAAAGTTCGATCAAACCGTAGCCAAAACAGAATTGCGGGAAAATCAGGAAAATGCGCTTGAGGGTTTCAGAGATAAGTTCTAACTTCTGAAATGAGAGAATAAAAACAAAGATCAGCGTTAGGCTTCCAACAAATTGATGAAAATTTAAAATTAGATGTAGGCAAATATTGAAACACGAGAAGCCTATCTAGAGTGGCAATTATGATGAATTTGCATATAAATATTTATTGTAACCAAGCGGTGGAGATTGTCACAGAAAATGATTTTGTTTTTCTTGAGGCAATCTAAGGTGTTGGGCCCAATCCTGGAGGCAAAATCATTTCTCCACCTGACTGAGACCCCAGGAGGGTGGGGCTAGCTGGTGCGGGAGGTATAGGAGAGTGGTAGGTGCTGAGTGAGGGAGGCACTTGATAGTCAAGTTTCAGAAGTCCAGGTAAATCCTATCCGGAAAGGGACTAAATGATGAGATGAGATGGAAGGGGACAGGACATGTGTCCAAGAGGAGCAAATGGCTCATTTTCACGTTATTCACCCTTGGGGTCAACTCTCTCCAGCTCATGAATTTTCTTCCTCCTCCCGGAGCTGACTTGTCTATCCCTCAGTTCACTTCATTTCCTCTCTATTCTTTTCTTTTCAATTGCCTGGCACTGTTAGTGCTTCTCTTCCCACTAATCATAATTGTCAGTCCTGAATGGAGAGTGATGCTGGCAATGAAGCAGACTCCGATACGTGATTGAAAGGGGAAAGAATGAGTTTTTCCCCCTATGAATGATCAAATGACTCCTAGCCCACAGTTGTAGAACTAAGTCATTGTCTGTCACCACCGTACCGTGAGAATTTGTTAATGAGTAAAAGGTTTAGCCGACCAATCGGTTGTCTGGTTTATGTAGCGCTACACAATATATCTGATTTCACCTCCATTGCCCTCCTCAAGTCCTATCACAAAGCAATGGTTTTGACATTCGGTAAATACAATGATAAGCATTAACCTAGATGAAGCCTAAAAAAAAATAAAAATTTAAAAGCTGTTTAAAGGAGAATTTCTCCTCTCCCAAATTTAACAGAATCAAATGATATTCTTCTTTTCTATTTAGAGAATGTAGAATAAAAGAAATTCTTTCCACCTGGAACACGTTGAAGCTTTTGGTACAGTCACTGAAGTTTCACAGACTAAAAAAGGACCTTACCGGATCATTAGGCTTTTCCTTGGAAAGAAAGTACACCACCGACAGGGAAACAATGGAATTGATGCCAAAGAACAAGTTGACACAGACATAAGTGATGAAGGCCATCCCTGTTTCGTGGAAGAGCCCAGCCAGCAAGTACATCCAAGAAAATGTTGCATAACTACAGGTTGAAAATACTAAGAATTAGAATGATGCCTCCTGTCAATTTATTTTATAAAAACAAACAAATAAATAAAAACTTAGATCGGGTTCCACAAGAAAAATAAACATTAAGAAAGAGTTGCCAAGCCTTGTAATTTAGATCTCTTTTATTCCTCTTTTTGACAGAAAAGTCCACAGGATGTTTAAAAAACAATGACACTAAAAAGTCACTTTTACAAACCCCTGTGTGGTCCCTACATCATCAGAAGTACAAATTAATCCCCCCCCCCCGGGATGGTGGTGGTCTACATATGCAGGATTTTTTTGTTGCTGAGAAATATAATTTTAATCAGTATAAATCTTATCATTCGAAGTTTAGGAGAAATAACGACATTGCAGTTTAGCTAAACATATAGAGCATGTTAGAAACTGTATATCCTGTTTTGAGCAAAGACTTGAGTAACTTTTGAGGCAATTTGATAGAACTAGAGATAGACAGCTCCTGCATCGGCTATAATTGCTAATGAAGGGATACTACTCAGGCATTCAAGGTAGAAAAGATTGTTATGCTCAGCATTAATTATATCAACCTGTATTATCTGTGTTATCTTAGCACAGAAACAACATTATTATGTGTGTGTCCTTTAAATACAAATAAGGATACATGAATTTATATACCTTATAATGCTATACATACTCTTTATAATTTGTCAATATATAAATTCACACATGAATTTGTGTGAATTCTAAAGCATCCATTTTTATGTAAATTAGTTTAGATATGTAAATTAGTAAGCATGACACTTGGCACCCAGTAAGGGCTCATTAATGTTAGGTATTACTATTAATAATAACAGAAGTAATTTTCAAAAGTATTATATTTTACAGACTATGGACTAGCAAGTGTAATGCATTGGTAGTCATCACTCATGTCAAAGGAACCCCCCAGGCAATTGTAATTTAGCTAATGAGATTTAGGTCCTATTGGTGTCTAGATGCATTTAATTCTCTTAATTCTTCTTTCATTGCTTAATCAGCAGCTTACCCAAACAGGAGAAGCAGGAGAGATACAGCGCCGAGGTTGTTTTCACTATAGAAGGCAGGTAACTTGAAGATTGCGATGACACCGATCGAAAATGCTACAGGCACCAGGTAGAAGACCTATGGGAATATGGAAAATAACGTTTAATATATGGCGAGTATTGTTCCAAAAAAATCAATAATCCATCTAGTTTAAAACTGCAACAAGTTGACCTAGGAATATTTGATGGAATGCATTTTATTTATGTTCCCATTGAATGTAATGTTCACCTCCTTCTACACGGATTTCACTTGAGAGTTTATTTGCTCCAATACGAGGTCAAGCCAGTCTCCCATCTTTATAAATATACAAGGAGGAGTTCCTGGCGTTCCTGCCTCAACGCTTTGAGATTTGGGAACATTCTGTGGCAGAGGTTCAGTGACAAAGATAAGACAGCCAGGTATCATGATATTAAATTCTGTCCTCAAAGTATTGATTTCCTTTTGAACACTGGAACTCTCTCAGATGGTTGATTCCTGAGGCTTGGTTATCAGTGTGAGTCACTCTGTGCAACACAGCAGGGCAGTGGGGCCCACTCTTTCTTGAATCACAGGCATGTGAACAAATAACTTAGAATTTTGTTGGCAAGTAGAAATATGAGAGGCTGAGGATGACTGCATCCAGATGTGCATAATGAAGGTGGTGGGAGTTTGATTAAGGTGCCAGTGGTGGGGAACTCCTCCCTTGGAATGAGCTCCAAGTATAAGATACAGAATCCTGACTGGTAAGTAAATCTTCACAGCGTGCACACTTGATGCTTTCACAATATTAACGCTCCTATTAAGTCCAAGCAGTCATTACTATTCTTTTAGATTCAACTTCTACAACAAACAGACCTCGCTGGGTACAATAACAAAATGAATATACAGTTAATTATATAATTATCTCTCTTCAAGCCAGAGATCTTGACAGCAACTCAGACAATCTCACCATGATCACCAGGCAGGCATATACACCCTGGGCTTTTGGCCAACACTGGCATGTTTGGAATCAAGAACGACCATCTAAAATTTGGGACCATTTTATGCAAATGAGAGAAATGGAATTTACCCCTCTTTTCCCTACTAATCTTTTCAAATGTGTCATTTTGCAGGGGTTACTACTTTGAATTTTTTACTGATTAAATTTTTATGGGCTTATTTACCACAATTGGGTAAGGCTATTTTGCTGCTAAGCTTTTCACAGTAGGGACTCTTAGATTTCAGGATGCTTGAAATTCACTTGGGGGATCTTGTTAAAAATGCATATTATCCATGCTCCACTCCCAACATAGGGATTTAATAGATCTAGAGTAGGGGCCAGGAATCTGCATTTTAAGTGTCCTAGGGAATTTGGTATAGTCCGTAGAGACAAGGGCAGGTGGGTTTCTTTTTTCTTCAACCATTGGATGAAGATAAGCCTGATACAAACTATTTTTTTTTTAATTTCCTATCCCGGTGATAATAATTTGACCGAAGCAGAGTAAATAACTCTTGAATATAAAACTGATGCCTTCTGTCCAGATTAATCCTGCTTGTCCTATAACGATGTAAGTTACTCACCATGTCATAAATGAAGTTTGTTACCCAGTAGCATGTCACACCGATGCCTGAAATGTGTTGCAATTGTTTGGCTTTGGTTTGATGTTCCCTTACGACATAGGTGACAAAGCTGGCGGTGGTGACAGAGTAGCCCATCAGGATGGACAGTGCCACTAAAATATCGATTAAACTGCTGATTCTACAGTGAGCAATAAGGAGAGGAAAGCACACATCAGTTTTTGGAGCTCTTTTCCTTCCAGAGAGATTCATGGCTTAAGCCATCAGCAAAACCGTACAAGAGTTGGCTGTGACACACATATGACTTCCTGCAAGGCAGCCAGATAATATCTCCAATGCGACTCTACTGTGACCCTGAAATAAATGTGGTTTTAGTGCGTCTGAGATGACTAGGGATATTTGATAGAAAAACCTCGGTATCTAAGGGTTACAGGGTGTGTGTACAGTTCTTGAGCATAGAAACAGTACTTAAATGCTATGCATGGAGGTAGAAATGACAAAGCACTTATGCACTTGACTCAGGAAAGCAGCAGAGTCTGTGAATCTGCAGTCAACAAGCTCTGCTTGCAAGCCCACTCTATACCCCTTCAGAAACTTCCTTTTATCACAGTCGGTGACCTATATTACCAGTCCTTCTAGATTGACATTCATTCAGATACAACTGTGATTTCCAATTATAACACTTTGTGCGGAGGCTCAGCTATGCCAAGGAGAAAAGTAGTCATGCCAGAGATGCTGCTTACGTGGCTTGTTCTTGGTCTTGCACTCCTGGGTACGGGTGGCTGTACATGATGATGCCTTCAGGAAGAGACAGTTCTATTAGTCAGTATTCAGTTAATCAGCAATATCAATTTCTAGATGAATAACATACAATACTTTCCTCCTTGAGCCATGATCTAAGAATTTTACTTTGTGGATCCTTCATTAAAGGCAAATGATTTTTCCCCTAATCCCATCAAGGCCATACAATTGATGGCACTCACATAAAAAGAAAAGTTCTTTATATTGTGTATAGAATCTTTGGGAAGGGGACAAGAATTTACATTTCTTATATAACATTTCCCCTAGTCTATTACATTTAAATAATAATTATTTTCCGCTTTCTTCCTTCTATCTGGTCACGTACATGTTTATGTTTTAGGAGCATTTCAGAAATGCATTACATTTAAATAAGCAATTCAAGGAGAAGGGGGCCAAGTATATGAGGGTTCCCTAAAGAACAGAAACTTACCTCCTCCAGCCCTCTATACACTGCCATGGCTCTGGTGGGGAAGGATGGTAGCCTGAGCGGACCCTTCCTTCTTTATTGCTTTTAAGATACCTGTTATTTGGCGGTGCCTGTGGCTCAAAGGAGTAGGGTGTTAGCCCCATATACCGGAGGTGGCAGGTTCAAACCGAGCTCCGGCAAAAAAAAAAAAAAAAAAAATACCTATTGTTCTAGAACTTTAGTCATGCCCAAGGAATTTTCATTGAGATGCACAGGTCTAGAGGAAGCCAGAGATCCTAACTGGTTCCAGAAAAGTCATTACTTAATTCCTATCCAGTCTCAAATTATTGGGGTCTCTCAGAGTTGGTTATACTTTTTGAATTAAAAGCAGGCCCTTTTTTCTCTCCTTCATTAGAGGATCTTGATTAGCCAGAATTAAATATGCAATGACAACAGGTTCTCAAGAACCACAGTGTAAAGGTAAAGGCTGTACTACTAGGCTGATTGTGGAAAGGAAGGGTAGGGCGTGAGAATGTGGATATCTCCTAAATACTTGTCCCCATAGTGCCATAACTGAGCAAGAGCTTGGTCACTTATTGCTTATATGGTACACATGTATGGTCATTGTGTTAGGATTCCAAGGCCCTTGCTGAGTATTGGAATATTATAGGTAGATTCTATGATTTTAAAGATAGATTCCCTCGATTAACTTAGATTTATAATTTTTACTAAGTATAATATTGAGGTTGAGTTTTGCAACTGTTGTATATTAAAGAAAAATGCAGTTAAAGCAAAAACAAAGAAATTAACAACAACAAAGTCCAATTTGACCTATGATTTTAATCGCACCATCTGGGGGAATGTACTGTTCATATCTTTGTGTAGGTTAATGGGCTCTTTTTAAACAGAGATTCAAATTTTCTTGGGACCCTACTGAAACCATCCTGCTAAATCATAATATAGGCAAGGGAAAGCTTATTTCTGATTTGAATTTCAGAATCGAGGAATACTCTTCTTCATCAGAGAATCTTTGCAAAGACACTTTACTATGCAAAACCCTGTGGAACAGATTTTTTAATGTATATTTACATCAAAAGATCGAGTTAATGTATCCATTAGCGACTATAGGTTCCACGGCACCCAGTATAATGGCCTAAGTACAGTGATTATTAGTCAATAAATGCCTATTAAATCAAGTCAGATGAAAATTTCAATCAATATTTTCCACATATGATATACTATATTTTTTAAAAAAGCATTTTCTGTTGTCTCTATAGTTGTGAGCTTAAATGAGATGCTTCCCATGACCCCTGCTACTAAAACAACTAAGTGTAAGAATGAGCACTGGAGTGGAAGGGGCAGTGTCTTAGTATTCTTGAAAACCAGCCTAGTTAGTGTCTGTGTGTGGCTTCCCAGGGGGACTGTGTTGATAGTGATATTCAGCAGTGATGTATGCAGCACTTTTTCTAGGATGAGTTCACAAACTTAATTGACAGACCCCGTATGTATACAAAGAGTGGATAATAAAGGAAGTATAGTAGAATGTTCTTAGGAAAATGAAGTACATTCAGAAATTCTTTCAACCATCCTTAAAACTTTTTCATAGATCTAGAACTACCTTAAAAATCAAAATGTTTTATAACAAGGAAAAGAAAAAAAAGAAAAACAGCATAGTTGTGTAACATTTGTTGGGCAAATTAAGCAGACCAGTATTCTTTGGAAAGAAAGAACAGAATTTTCATGTTAAATTAACCACTAGGGGGAACCACATGAATATAACAGATATTGACATTACAAAGGAAAGTTAATTAAAAAATTTTTATTAGCATGTTAGAATCGAAAGAAAATCAATTTTGCAGTTAAAGGAAAAAATCCCAATTCATGAAGAATCTAACAAAGATGCCTTCAAACAAGTAGTGTGTTAGGGGTTGGTGTCAAGAAAAAAATGGTTTGAGTTTAGAGCTAGTAATATTATTACTATGGAAGACCCCAGACACACGCATTATGAAATCAAAGTATTTTAGGGCAATATAGATTTCTTATTTGAAAGAGATCCGATTCCTTCCAAAGAGGATGAAGAGATAACACTTTCATAAGTCCATATAAGAAGAATTAAAAGGAAATAGCAGACACACTAATACCAATCTCTATATAACTCAAGCTAAGCCTTATTTTTAAACTAAAAAAAAAGTAAATTTCAGTTTAGGGTCCTATCATGTTTTTGTCCCAGTACTTTTAATTCTTTGTATTCTATAACTTAAAATACAATGTTAGGAGCTACAACAAGCCTGCCGAAGTCTACAGTGACTCAGATTGCCTGGGTCAAAGGAAAGAATGCCAACCATAAAGGAGACTGGAATACAGATTTCACAAAGCTGATCCTTTCCTCCTGTTCTCTATTACCTTTGCTACATGTTCCCCAGTCACGTCCATAGCTCTTATACTTTCATTATCTGTCACAACAATACATGCCTCTTGCTCTGAATAAAGCATTCTATTGAAAGTCAAGTGACTTTCAAACCAGATTCCAGTAGACACACCTGGCTACAGCCACCATTTAATTCAATCTACCACATTTTTTTTTTTTAAATTTCAGATTAATATAAGGGTACATATGATTGGGTTACATGGTTTGGATTTGTGAGGGATCATCTGAGTTGTAGCTGAGTCCTTCACCCAGGAGGTGTGCCATGTGCCCCTACATTGACCTGTTATGCAGGAGCTTACTGAGTCTCCTCTCACCTTGCCTCTTCACCCACTTAAACTTATTCGTATTTTTCCTCTCGTGTGGGTCTGTAGTTGTTCATCTGCTAGTTTCAAATTAGGACTGACTACATAGGGATGCTTGCTTTTCCATTCTTGAGATAATTTTATCAAGGAGGATGTTTTTTAATTCCATCCAGGCAAATAAAAAAAATGTAAAGTTTCCATCTTTTTATAGTTAAATAGTATTCCATGGTATACATATACCACAGTTTATTAATCTATCCTTGGGCTGATGAGCACTTGGGTTGTGGTGCTATAAACATTCGAGTGCAAAAGTCCTTGCAATAAAATGATCCTTTGTCTTCTGGGTGGATGCCGACCAGAATCAAATGGAATGTCTATGTCAATCTACCACTTCTGACTATGCTCTTTACTGATGCTCTAAATCTAAGGACTACCAATCTTGTTATTTTATTCTTTTTTCCTTCTAAGAAAATGCCAAAGCAATTGAAAAATAATACAGTTTTCTCTGAAATGAAGACTCCTAAAGTTTCTGAATAAGTAGTTGAGCCTTTAGTTTTTTCCCACAATTACCAGTACATCTGGTCCACACTCTTATGCCTAACAGTATGATAGAATAGTGGACTTCAGCATTTCTAAAAGATATATTGTGTTCCCCCAACACTTGGTAGGCTATTTATTAAACTAGAAACCTTAGTTGTAGCCTGTGTTAGTCAGTTTTTCTTCATCTTTTTTTATTTTATTTTATTTTTTTAGAATCAATATGGAAAAATAAACAAAGCTTAAGATGAAATGGCCTGATAAAGTGTAATTGAATTAGAAAAAAAAAATCAGTCTCATTCAAATTCCAAGCCTTATTTTAAAACTTATGTAGAAGCCTCTTGGGAAACCCATCCAATGTAGACATGGCTGAGTCCAGAGAAGCAGTACAGAGTATTAGAAAACAAAGCAGGCAGGTGGCAGATTAATTCCTTGAAGAATTAATAGTAGGAATAAAAATACTTGACCTGATGGGTGCTGTAAGGATCAGCAACATTTCATAAAAAGCATGGATCATACTGTAAGCACTCAAAAAATGATACTATTTTTGCTTAGGTGTAGAACTTTTTACTTTAAAATTTTTGATTTGCAAAGAATATTTATAAATATTGTTTTTTTTTAAAAAGTGTAGCCTATAGGCAAGTAAATAGTTTTAAAATATTTTTCTATGAGCTATAACTACCAAGTGTGAGAGCAGACGTGAGCGTAAAGTCAGCATTATAATCCTGATGTGATAAACGAGAAAATTAAATCACCCTGAAGTTAAGGGGGTTATCCAGAATGTTCCATCTGGCGGTAGTTACTACTTTCAAATTCCCTTTAAAGACCTGTGATTTAGATACTATAAAATACCCACCCCTGGGAGGAGACAGGATCTAAAGCGCATTTTTATATGGAGAGTACCACAAGGTGCAATACAAGATGCTTTGCGTAAGTAACTGTACCGTGTCGGGCGGCATCCTCTTTGGACATGTTAACTCGCAGAAGGAAATTATTCAGGCTGTTGAGGTAAGCTGGAAGGGAATGATAGCCTTCTGGGTCATACCATACCTGTTAAATTCCAAGAAGGTAAGATCAATACTTGTATTCAAATCAACTAGGCTATCTTAAAATCTCACAGATTGCCTTATGTATATTTAAAATAAGAGCACCAATTTTCTAATAATTTATTTTCTCTTAAGACAGTTATAAACTACCCCCAGAGTGTTGCTCACAGGCCCCTGTTTCAGCGTAGAGCTGGGCAGAGGTTGGGAAGGCAGTGTGTGCGCTAGCACCGTTAGTTGGTGAGCACCTCCTCTCTCGGCAAACCTTGGAATAAACTGGAGAAAACATTATTATCTCCATCTCTGTGGGGCACCCACGGTGATTCTGAACCTTGAACTATGGTATCCTGGCTTTCAATAATAGTGATAAAAACAAATGGCAGAGAGATGAAGCTGGAAAAAGAAAGGAAATACATACACAAGCACCACGTCCTTAGCAGCAAGACTGGTGACCTTGAAATTCCCCTATTGGCTTTCTATTCCCAATCACAACCCACAAGACAGTGAATTCCTTCACCAACCATGTCAGAAACAGAGGGGTTTAAAATATTGAGCTGCTTCAGCTCAAAAAACCCAGTTGAAAATTCAAAATTACAAATTTGATTTATAAAGTAAATTATTTTACATTAGAAACTCCCATGCTTGTGCAAGAGTATTTACTGTGTGGAGAGAGGGAGGTGAGGGAGCTCCCCCATGTTACTTTTTACTTTCTACATGACCTGAAAATCACAGATAGGCCTGATCAGATCTATCTCACAGATGCTGTGAGGGGTGAACTTAGGTAGTTTGTGTAATAGGTGATACTGGAACTTACCATATAAAAGTCACTAAATGAATATGCATTTCTCCCCACTCCCCAAGACTGTACAGGTGTCTTACTACCAAACAAAAAGATGTAAAGGACAATTTAGATCTCTAAGGCTACCGTTGGCCATGTGAATAATCATATATGTCTGATTCTGTGATTCTAGCTTATTTCTGATATGATCTACATTTAAAAAACAAACAAATAGGATTATTTATCCCCATTCAATTCAATTAGGTTTCTCGATTCCTCAGGAACCAAGGCTAAACATACATATTTCCCTTTTCTAAAAAGACATACACACAAAGAAAAATGCATGAAACACAAATATATAATGTTACAAAAATTTACAAAGGCCATACACCCATTAAACCTTGCACAGGTTGAGAAATTAAAGTGGCCAGTATCCAGAACACCTTTGCCCTGACTCTCTGTCTCTTTCAAAATTACAATACTATCCCTTTCTCCTAAACAATATGGTTGAGTTTTGCCTACTCTCCAAGTTTATAGTAAATACAATCATAGTCTCTGCATTCATTATCGTCTTTCCCTTTGTTTACTAATCATGTTTGGGAGATTTCACTTGCTTATTATGTGGAGCTGACTTTATTTTGTTGCTGAAAGTTCAATTGGATGAATCTGAAACAACTTACCCTATTACACCTGGGCCTTCTGGGTTGTGTTTTGTCTATTATGGGAAATACTACTATGTACACTTCTGTACGTGTGTTCTGGGGCTCTGTGTGTGCGTTTCCCTCGGGTAGAGACCCAGGATCGGAACAACAGTGCTATGCGCTATACATAAAGCCAAATTGTACCCACGGTTTGTTTTTACCTCGTAAAAATGCTCAAACCTATCAACTTCACTTTCTCATTTTTAGGACATCCAAGAAGAGAGATCATAATTTACCTTGGCAAGTGTTCTGTTGGCAGGAATCGGTGTTATATCAAAATGAAGGTCTTTAGTCAAAGGCAGCCCAAAACTCCAACCTCCATATCTACGGAGAGTAATAAAATTTATATTTGTTTCAGTGGAGAAAATCTTCATACGTAGATCTAAAATAATTAACTAAGAGCCCCTTGTCTTTTTTTTTTTTTTTTCCATTAGGAACATGTTTACAGTATAAAGTAAATACTGACTGGCAAATATTTTATCTTCATATTGATTCCCTTTTCATATTTTAATCTCAAGTGTGCACTACTGTATCCAGAGGCAATAATAAGTCTCTCTAAACGATTGTATATGCGTGGCAGTCATCCTGAAAATAAGTGACATAGAATGTAATCAACTCTTCCATCTTAGCTGGCCAAGGCATCATCTCAAAAATTTTAGTAAGTTAGTCCTTGAAATGTTTTTTAGATAACTAATACTGAAGTGATATATTGTCAGTCCATATCTTTTTTTCAAATGGCTCAATTTCTTTTATAAGCCTATTTTCCCCCTTAGCTTGTCCCCTGGTGCTGTATTTTTTTCTCTGGTGTTTGAAGGTGAGTTGGATTTATTTCACTACTTGGTCAGTTCATAGTCTCCTGAAAACAGAAAGTTGGTTTTAAAAATCCAAGTCATGATTTTAAGACTAAATTAATTTAAATGTCTACCAAATTAAGGTCAGATTAAATAAATAATGATGCAGTCCCATTAGAGCAGCGGTTCTCAACCTGTGGGTCGCAACTTGGGGGTCTCCTGCATATCAGATATTTATATTATGATTCATAACAGTAGCAAAGTTATAGTTATGAAGTAGCAACAAAAATAATTTCATGGTTGGGGATCACCACAACATGAGGATCTGTACTAAAGGGTCGTGGCATTAGGAAGGTTGAGAACCACTGCATTAGAGCAATTTTCTGACTATCATCATATATCTGATGCTATAGAGCTATATTTTTTGACCTGCAATACTATTGTATTAAAGTATTCACTTTTAAAAAATAAAGTCAGCTGTTAAAACTTTATAATAAAATCTACTTTGTTAAAAATATTTATGTGTATATTTGTGACAAGAAAATTTCTGGAGGAATACATATCTACCCGAAGATAGCAATAGTGGCATATCTGAGTAAAGAATTTTTTCTTCTTTGTGCTCATCTGTAGTTTCTAATTATTTTTACAGTGCGTGTCAATCGTTTATATATACTGAGAAACAAAGGAGGGAAGAGATGGAGAAAGGGGACAATGGTCCGACTACAAGCCTATCAGCTTTACATCTGTCATCAATGCTTAGATGGAGCCGGTACAAGCTCATGCCTTGAAACTCCTGGACACATTTTGTCCACCTGCGGGTATCACATTAAGTTTCCAGAACTCAGACTGGAACTAAGGCCTAGTGTCACCAAAAGTCATGCCTTATAACTCTCTGAGCTGGCATAATCCAGTCAATAAGTTCTCTTTTGCTTCAAGAAAAAAAAATATAGCTACGAATTTAAGAATACATTTTGAGGCCTGGAAAAAACAATGCTTTTCAGTTTGCTCAAATAAATCTTACTTTAGAGTTGATACTTAACTTATCAACACATAAGTCTGCTGAAATCAGAGAAAGTAACCATGTAAAATATGAACAATAGAGATTTGCATCTCTCATGTCTATTGTCTCAAGTTTAGGAGGCACTTATCATTACAGTTAGAAAGCAATTATATATGTTAAAAACAGAATATGTTACCTTTTTTGGACAAACTCGTTAGCAGTCGATATAAGATAATTTTCCAAACGGTGTCCTGTGAGGTTATAAATTACTTGGGAGGAGTAAGTTCGTCTATGAGGTGGGGAATAGCTAAATTTAGGACATTCCTGGAAAATAAAGTTTAAAAATTAAGGTTTTTTCCCCCGGACGATGCTGTGCAAGTTAAATTACAATGTCAAGGAGCTTCAGTTTCACGATCTGTCTATTTCTGCATCTGGGCGAGAGTGATAAGACTGTCCTTTGACTTTATAAGAGCTTTGAAAAACAAGTCATCTTGTCTATGCCAAGAAATTAGAACAAATAGTTATTATTTATGTAGAGCATATATACATGTGTTCAGGACTCACTTAAACCAACAAAGAACACCAGCTAACAAGTGTGTGATATTTCTTTCCCTGTACTGACAAGCTTTATTTGTCTGGAGAATCACCTTAAATATTAAAATGACTCAAAATTCCCTCAATAATTCACAGCTAAGGGAAAAAAATGTTTGCCCCCAAATGGAAATGATAGCGTGAATCAACGTGACTCTCTAGGGACTGAGAGCAATGACTGAAAAGTTCATGCTATGTTAGTTTTAGGTACATAATCTAGGAGTTAGAGCTTAGTTGCATATATTACTAGTGTATGTATATATACACACACACACAAATATATATATATGTTCATATATATATAAACTCTTAGTTTGGAATTTTAGATTGACAGAAAAGTCACAAGAGCACAAAGAACCCCTGTATACCCCTAGCCACTTTTCCCTGGTGATACGTCACATCACCACGTACATTTGTTTACACCTTTACTGTTAACATTTATTTTTATGCTTGTAGCTTTCTGCACTTCTATTGACTTATTTTTTAGTGTAGCCTCTCATGCTCCATTGCCATGAAGTTTAGTTGGGGAAGTTTAGTTGGGGAAGTCTAGCGGTTTTCCATAGCCTCACTTATGTGTTCCAAAGACATAAAGTTCCAGGTTATTTTTTTAAAAATCAGTACGGAATTTCATCTTACATCAAGTTGTATCAGCTTGAGGGTCACATTTCGGAGTGGTACTAGTCTCACAAATAATTATGTATACAGTGAAATATTTTTATTAAGTTATATTATGCACAGATAAATGCATATGTATTATAAGTGTACTTCCTGATGAATTTTGACAAACTCAACACATCTGTATAACCAACCAAGTCAGGAACAGCAATACCAGTGCTGCAAAGCTCCTTCATCACACTCCCCTCAACACTCCTAATGTGACAGACCCAGATTAGTTTTGGATACTTTTTATTTTAATTATTAGTTTTCATGATGGAGTCTTGCTTTGTCACCCAGGCTGGAGTGCAGTGTCAAGGTCGTGGCTACTATAGCCTTGAATTCCTGGGCTCGAAATGAGCCTCCCAAGTAGCTAAGACTCTAGGTGTAGAACACCATGTCCAACTAATTTTTAAGTTACTTTTAAAATAGAGATGAGGGTCTTGCCATGTTTCCCAAGCTGGTCTCAAACTCGTGTTCTCAAGCAATCCTCCTGCCTCGGCCTCCCAAAGTGTTTGTATCATAGGCAGGAGCCACTGTGACCTATTTCCATATCTTACATAAATAGAATAATATATCCAATCTTACGTCTGGCACCTTTCACTCATCCTTGTGTTTGTGTAAGTCTGCCGTCTGATGAGTATAGTTGTAGGTCACTCTCACCTTGCTGTATCTGACTTATCCATTTTACGGCTGGTGGCACCATTCACATTTCTGATGAGCATGTATTAGAAGTGGAATTACAGGTCTCACAGGTATGCATATTTTCAGCATTACTATATCTCAAGTGGTTTTAATATTATTTATTTATTTATTTATTTTTTGAGGCAGAGTCTTATTCTGTCTTCCTGGGTAATAGCTCACAGCAACCTCAGTCTCTTGGGCTCAAGTGGTCCTCTTGCCTCAGCGTCCCAAGTAGCTAGGACTACAGGTGCCCACCATAACACCTGGCTAGTTTTTCTATTTTTATTAGAAACAGGGTCTCACTCCTGCTCAGTCTGGTCTGGAACTCCTAATCTTAGGGATCCACCCAACTCGGCCTCCCAGGGTCTTGGGATTACAGGCATGAGCCGCTGCACTTGGCTACCAAGTAGGTTTAAAAACTGTATGGCCAGACGCGGTGGCTCACATCTATAATCCTAGTACTCTGGGAGGCTGCGGTTGGTGGATTGCTTGAGCTCATGAGTTCAAGACCAGCCTGAACTGGCTCGGCGCCTGTGGCTCAATCGGCCAAGGCGCCAGCCTCATACACCTAAGGTGGTGGGTTCGAATCCCCAGCCTGGGCCCGCCAAACAACAATGATGGCTGCAACCAAAAAATGGCCGGGCGTTGTGGCGGGGGCCTGTGGTCCCAGCTACTTGGGAGGCGGAGGAGACTCGCTTGAGCCCAGGAGTTGGAGGTTGCTATGAGCTGTGATGCCATGGCACTCTACCCAGGGGGATAGCTTGAGGCTCTGTCTCAAAAAAAAAAAAAAAAAAAAGACCAACCTGAACAAAAGCAAGACCCTGTCTCCACTAAAAACAGAAAATCTGAGGCAAGTGGATCTCTTGAGCCTGAGAGTTTGAGGTTGCTGTGAGCTGTGGTACCACAGCATTCTACCCAGGGTGACAGCTTGAGACTCTGTCTCAAAAAAATAAAAACAAAAACAAAAACTGTTTGTATGAAATTAAATTACCATCAGCTGATTAGGAGGGTTCTGGCAGCTCCTCATCTTTGCCAACACATGGGATTTGTCTCGTTCAGTTCAGTCATTCTGGTGAGCATGGAGTGATATTGTTGTACCTTTGACCTATTTATTGGCCATCTATATATATCCTTTGTGAGGTGTCTCTTCATGTCCTTTGCTAATTTTCCTATTATCCGCACGTGTAGTAATTTGCGGGAGTTCTTTACACACATGCCCTGGACTCGAGTCCTTTACTGGGTATTGTGAATATTGTCTTTCACTCTGTGGATTTCCCTTTAACTTTTTTAATCTTTTGATGTACGGGCAGTATAATTTTTTTTTTCCTTTCAAGAAACTTGGACCTTTACTTGATCCATAGTACATGTCCAATGTACAGACTTCAGTTTTGCAGAGGGAACTCACTGGTATTAAACAATTAGAAATAGATCTGGAGAAGTTAATGAAATGATAAACTAGGTTGAGAAACTTATAAACGTACTGGACTTTTAAATTACTAAAAATTATTCAGATTTGAATTTAAAATATTAGTCGATTAACTTTTACTGTAAATTAAAGAATATACATGAAGAATTCCAGAATTGAACTAAATTAGATGAGAGATTAAAAAATTCTGAATACTAGGTGAGACTAATTTTTAAACATGCAAGGATTATAAAAGTTCCTGGTTGGGTCCCAGCTCTTATTGTTTGTAACTATCTTGCATGAGAACGCCAACATGAGTTGTGTTTGCCGAACCTATTTTCATTTTAAAATATTGGGTCAAGACAGTTCAGGGTATGACCATATGTCATTCTGAAGAAAATATTGCTTGATTCCTTTCATGAGAAAGTAAATCGACAGTATAGTAACTCTTCAACAATCTTTAACTTCCCTAGTGAATTTGGCTCTCTGAAAAGCTTGGTGAATTAATAGGCTTAGAAAACAAAGGTCTGTATCTTTAGAACACAGAGCAAGTGATAGATAATTTTTTTCTATTTCTTTCGGGAAATGATTTTTACTGTAGCCCATAGCCTGGAGGTGCTGCTTAGAGATATTGGTAGCTCTGTTCTAGACTTCCTGGCTGACCACTGCAAGGGCAATCTCACTGAACTTTCAAATGTGACAGCTGTGGTGGCATTTTTTCAAGTGAAAAATAGAGCTTTCTAGATAGTAATGAATTGAGACCAAAAAACTTCACTTTTAGTTGGGTCTGTACAAAGACCATCAATGAATCACCTACCTTTGGAAATTTGTCCTAAGATGGATTTTAAAAAGTGACCTGAGATTCAGAGTCAATATATTTGAACTTCCCAGTCCATATCTCTGAGCTACCACCTTCCATAAAATGAAATCATATGGACAATTTGGTAAACTAGATAGATCTTCAAGTTTCAATATTTATTCCCTTTTTTTTTTCCTATTTCACTAAAACTGAATTCCATTTTACCTGGACATTTTCTGAGCAGGAACAAACACCAAAATTAGTGATAGGTTCTCCACTGGTGTTCCATTTTCCCAGACTACCTTTCTTTAAACACAGTCTGCAAGAAAAAAAAAAAAAGATATTGATGTTAAACATGTGTGTCTCACGTTTATATACCAGTATACAAAACAATCGATATTAAATTCAGCTGTGTAGTCCTAGGTACAATTTTCTGATTTTTCATAACATGAATATACATTGTATTACTGTTTTCAAGTGCTTTGACATTTTGTGGTGGGGGATTGAGGGAAAGCGTTTTTTATTCAATAATGTTGAGACCAAATCTCATTGAATGGTCTGACTGTGTCGGGATGGGGCTTTTTGTCCCCTTTATTCACTTTGCTATTTTCAGCCTCTCTTCTGACAAGAAGGAAACACTTCAGCATCATAATGCACCAAGGTCAGGTGTACATGTATTTATGTGTGATCATGGAAGTTTGAATAAGCCACATTTCATATAGCAAATCCATGAATTGAAGTGAGAAGACTTGGGTCTCAGCTTTAGCTACAGAATTTATAATCTAGGATTCTTTAGACAAGAATCTTATATGAGCCTCAGTTTAATTACAAGATGTGATTGATAAAGGACTATACATATATATAAAAGAACTGTACAAATCATGAGACATCAAATGTTCATCATTACAGTTGAGCCAGCTAAGGAACGAGCTGAAGGAAACAGATGAAATCTGTCAAAATGGAGACTTCTATCAGGGCTGTGCTCTCTTCCAGCCAAATAACACACATTTGCACACACAGCCCCACGTACACACCCACACACACACATACTGCAATGTTGAAAACAGACAAAAAGCAAGAACCGCTTACGGATTACTGGTGTTCAGACACACGTTGTCAATGCCGGGGAAGTTCCACATTGCTGAGACCAGTGACTTGGTGTTTGGGTGAGAATTCCTGAAATGTTAACAGAAGAGAAACAATTCGTGACTCTGTCACTAGCCGCCATGTTAAACTCATGCTCACAAATCATTTGAAGAGACTAAGTGTGTTGTTTGTACAGATATTTTCTTAAAAATCTAAGGAGGATGCTGTCCCAGGAAATAAAGAGCTATGGCAGGAAAACTCTGCACATGCCTCTATTCTGCGGCTTTATTACTCTAAATGTGCATTTAGTGATCATCTATTGTATAAATTACATATTACACAGAATTCTGACAAAGTATGCAATATTTGTAAGATAAATAAAAAGCTACTTTCTCTATAGTAAAACAGGTTGAGAAGGCACCTCATAACCTGGCTTTCTCGATTACAGTCTAATCATTAAAAAGCAAATAACCTGGCTCAGAGCCTGTGGCTCAATTGGCTAAGGTGCCAGCCACATACACCTAAGGATGGCGGGTTCAAATCCCCAGCCTGGGCCCGCCAAACAACAACGATGGCTGCAACCAAAAAATGGCCAGGCATTGTGGTGGGCGCCTGTGGTCCCAGCTACTTGGGAGGCGGAGGCAGGAGACTCGCTTGAGCCCAGGAGTTGGAGGTTGCTACAAGCTGTGATGCCATGGCACTCTACCCAGGGGGATAGCTTGAGGCTCTGTCTCAAAAAAAAAAAAAAAAAAAGCAAATAACCTACTACAACTTTATTTTTAGGAGAATGCAAAAAACTCTGAAGAAGCTATTTGTTGGCAATAGAAGTAACATATTGCAATACATCGAACTGCTCATTCCTTTAGCAGAATCAGGTAGTGTGGGCCCTAAGTTCTCTGTTTTTCAGTATTCCACAGGATTCATTAGGTCCAACCACACCCTCAGAAGCTTTTGGGCAACATTAAGTTAGCGGAAAGAAACTTACGCATAGAAGGCTGTCTGTTCGGCGGTGCCATAAAGAGAGGGGGAGATCTCGATCTCTGGATAACTGTTGCTGGAATCTCTTAATGTGCCAAGGCCCATGGCCGTGGTCACAAAGACGATGGGAAGGATCACCTGGGCAATGAAGCCTTTCCAGTTCCTGCGGGTGTGGTGGAATCTCTTGATGAGTATCGCCAGTATCTTCTTCAGTAACAGCCCCAAACCATCCAACCGCTCTCCTCTTGTCAGGATTTTGTCTAATGATGAAAAAGAGATTTGATATCATTCAATGATGATGAGGTTTTTCAAGACTCTAATTTGCCACTAGAGTTCCAAAAAAGAACTCATTGGAAAAATGTCACTCTCCTACCCCCTCTTTGAAATGCTTTTCAGATGCCAAGAAAAATTCCATGGCTTCTGAGAGTCAGGGCACCTAAGGAGACATAAAGCATGGCTTCCTCAGTAGAGATCTATGGCCAATAATTTCAGACCTCTGTACCGGAGACCTCACAACAGACATCCTTCAATCACTATCTTTTGAACCCCCTCTAAAAACAGGTTCACAGATAGCATTCTCTGCAAAGGCCTGCCACCAAGCAAGCCTCCATATGTGATAAGATGACGGTATTCCTCAACACTGTGTATACTTTAAATTTTCCATCACAAATTATGCAGCACAAAACTCATGATCTTCATTTAGCTGATAAGGAAAAATACAAAGCTGCTTAATTTAAAATGAATTCCAATTAAACACAGTGAACCAGTTTAAATGCAAACGCATATCTCCACAAAAGGGAATTGTAGAAGGAGCTGAATGTTTTGAGTTAATTAGTATGCTTTTCTGTTTCTTGAGAAATTACATGTGGATGACTTACAGGTGTATCAAATGGAATAAATGTGCTTTCTGAAAGATAATGTCAATGAAGGGAACATTTTGACTGAAGAATAGTTTCAAATTACGAGACAAATGCTGAAGCAAATAGCATTTACTTCCTAAAGCAGATGACCATTTTCTAACCAAAGTTCTCAAATCCACGGATTCTATAATGGTATTCCCCCAAAGATGATAGATGAGGAATATGGCAGAGGACACAGTCACTTCAAGTTCCGAAATTATACAAACATTAGAGATTATCATTTCTGAGTTTTAAAGCCAGGCAAATGTTTAATTAAAAGTTCTGTTCCTAGAGATTTTTCCTAATTTAAGCAAACTGTTGAAATGACTACTCCATAATTTATATATCACTTTACTATATGATTTCTTAAGTAAATAGTGTTTCCAGAGATATAAATTAACTGTCAGAAAGAGAATAAGTAACAAAAAAAGTTATTACTTAAAAAAAGCCCAATCCCTTAAAGTCATGTCAAGAAACATGATTTTTCAAATACATCCTGTGTGAAGGATTGGTGGGGGCGGGGAAACCTATTATTATAAATCTTTAGCCATCAAGTCCAACTCCATCAATTCAGAGACTCTCTTTCAAAAGCATTTTCTCAGCCCTTGAATAATACAGAGTGAGAGGAGGTTAGACATGCTTTCTAATGAGATACCGTAAGGAAGATGGCTTATTTTTCCTTTTTTGAAGACTATTGTCTTTGCTTAAACCTGTTTAATAACAGGAAGTGAACTACCTCACAGGCACCCTTGTCCATTGTTGGACAGCACCAACTACAAGAAGAATTTTTAACTTGAGCATAAGTCTGAAATTGTAGAGGTTACACCTTGAAAATGATTTCTGGTAGATAGGAGAAGTCCTCTGGCCTATCAAGAGAGTTCTACATTCTCTAAAGTATTTCTGAAATAGAGAACTCAATTTAGTTTAACGAATATTTTATATATTAAAAAGGAAGCTTATATTTCTTATATTTTTTTTAAAATTTGAAACTTTACAGTTTAATTTTAAAAACATCAAAATCTGCCCTGTTACTTTTCTCATTTATGGGAATTATGCAAAACATCCACACGAGATGTATACCGTCTCTGTCTGTGAAATTGCTGCTGCTCACAGATAAATCGTCAGGGGTTGAGATGCCATTGGTACTGGAATTTCCAATTTTCTTCTGTGTTAAGTACTCAAGACTCATGTTACTGTTATGTTGTGACTCTTTTGTCAAGTTCAGAAAGACCTAGAAAGAGAAGCCGGACCCCTTCATTAATATAAGAAGTACAGGTCTTTTCTAACGCTAAGCCTCATTTTGGTTTTAAATCATCACAATTTATTGAGACAAATATTTCCCATCTGACTTTAAAAGAACATTTGCATTCATAAACCACACGGGCTCTCTTGTTGGAGCAACATTTGAATTCTCAGAAGTCAGTCCTTCATAACAACGTTACTGAAATACTTTTAAACTTTTCAGATTTTGTGATATATTTATTTATTTATTTTTTAAACCCACACATATTTATTCCAAGGGAACAGCAAGTTATATTAGCTTTAAGAAAAAAAGAGACGTCAGTGTGTACCTCTTCCACGGTGGTGTCTGAGATGCCATAGCACCCAATGTTGAGGTCACCCATGCCAGTGTCCAGTGCTCGTAGGAGAGAGAGGTAGGCTCCCGAGACTTTGGTGTTAAACGGAGGGAGCACATAAACAAGCTCTCCGCCAATATCCTCCTTGAGGTAGGCTTCAGGAAGGTGCGATCGGATCATTGCTGTCACAGCCATGGTGTCACATACCATATTTGCATTTAGATTTGGACGCTAGAGTCAAAAACAGAAGTTAGAAACTCACTTCTCTTTACACTGTTGTGCCCCCAGGGTCCTAATCAGAGGACGGTGAGTTCTTTTAGCTCACTCCAGACCTGAGATCTCTGAGATCACATATCACTGCTCTAGTATGCTCTGTCCCAGTCACAGTTTTCTGTAAGTCACTACTCTACTGGCCCTAACCTCCCACCCCAGGCCATCATCCACCATCTTCCCTCTCTCTTGCTCCGTGTCGGCAGTCATTGTCTTTTCTCTTGCTAGCAGATGACTTCAGGTTCATATACCCCAACACCTAGCCCCTGCCCAAGGCCCTTGCAACTGGTCTTCCTTTGCTCCCAGACTGTGACATGTCCGATTCATGCACCAGCTCTAATTCTTGTCTCACCTGTCACTATCTCAGAGACCTCTTTTCTTATTACCCTACTTAAAAATGGCACCGCTCAGCATCCCCTCTTCCCCCTCTCCTGCTCCATTTCTATTCATAGTAATTACTAAATAATTTATTTATTGATTGTATCATCTGAATCCCTCACACTCCATTAGAATGCAAACTCCATGAGGCAGGAATTTTCATCAGTTCACTGCTGAGCTAGTACAGTGTTTGGGCACATCCTAAAGCATAATAAATATGTAATATGTAAATACCTGAATGAATTATTGACTATGACAATGAACCATTTTTTGTGTGTTTGGAAGTCACATCAAGATAATTAGCTATTAACTAAATAGTGGTAGTCTAAACCTACCTAACAGCATATAGATCTTGCATGGTATTGTCAAATTATATGCTAATTTGTGGGTACAGAGATCTTTAGTGAGCTCTTTTGTTCTTCACAAGATGTAAAAGCATCACTGACCTAAGTTATAGTCTCCATGCTGTCACTTGAGAAGTACTGATTAAAAAGTGAATACATGACTTCAAATTCTTTTCATTTGCTTTTGATAAAGCTGAAAATGGAGTTTTTAACCATATAAATTGAAATGCTAGGGGAACTAAAAGGCTGATTTCTCCATAAGTAACCTGAAAGCACAGATCATTTTTTTTACCCAGCTCATTGCTTCCCCAGACCAGCAGCATCAGCGCCCTCTGGGAACTTATTAGCAATGTAGTAAGTTCTGCACCAGCACCCCCCACCACCACCCCGGCCCAAGACCTACTGAATTAGAAGCTCTGCTCCTGAGGCCAGAAAATGAGTTATAACCAAGACTCCAGAATTCAGATGCTCACTCAAGTTTGAGACCCATCAAGGTAGCATATGAATGAAATTTAGCAGTGAATGAAGGTGGGAGATTCTGCCTCCACTTCACATGCAACAGTCATTTGTGACCCATAATGCGGCACATTTTCTCTCCCACCAACCTTCTTCTTGGTCAGCGTGAGGTGATACCCATCCCCAAAGGTTTCCTTGAGGTAAAACGGAGACCCGCAGCACCGGAGCCCGCCCTGCTCCAGGAAGGCGATGCGGTCACTCAGCACTTCTGCCTCATCCAAGTGGTGGGTAGACAGAATGATTGTCCTTGCTTGAAAACACAGATGAAAGCAACAGAGAATGAGAAATGAAGACACAGGTCCCAAGATGCACAGACTCAACAAGAGGAACTCCTGTGACATCATGAGGAAAAGAGTCACGTTCTACGAGCTAATTGAAAAACTGACAACAAAGAACTTCAAAACTGATCAAAGAAAAAATCAGAAGGGGGTGTTCTTAAATATTGGAGAGTATTTTTCATATGAGGTGGAAGCAAATAAGCTTTTATTACACCGATTGGCTAAACGTCCATCATTTGTCATGGGGGCCTTGGCAATTCTTCCCAATCTATCCGAGTTTTGCTCCCATGGCTTCATTTTGTATTCCCCCATCTTCACTATAAAAAAGCAATAATTTTGAAGGCTTTCTGAATATTCCTGTTTGATTAATCCACTCCACCCTGATTACTCCTTTGCTTCACAATCCTGTTAGCACTTACTTAGTCTGTTTTCAGTTTATTTTTGTTTGTGTATGTTTCATAGCTCTAATTAGATTCTTCTTCACTCCTCTAAGCTGCCTTTGGAACTTCTGTTGAATTTGCATGCTCTCAAAAAGGCCAGTCAAATGCTCAGTTCACGGTAGGCACTAGATAGATAATAACTAATTGACCCAGACAGCTGGGAGAAGAAAAACCTCTTGGGGGGAAAAAGAGTGAGCCCATCTTAGAGTTTTAAATGATGTATCATAAACAGATAAGGCTTCAACTTGTGCTTACGTGTCTCAGAGGGCAGAATTACAACAGTTGGGTGGAGAAATTACAAGGAAGTACATACCAGTTTTGTTCTTGCATATAACATCCCATATGCTTCGGCGAGAACATGGGTCAACACCAGTGGATGGTTCATCCAGAATGACTACCCTTGATCCACCGATGAGCGCTATGGATATAGACAACTTCCTCTTCATTCCTCCCGACAATGTTCCAACTCTCTTATGACGATGGCTGTACAGCCCTGTATCTTTTAAAGTTCTTAGAAAATAATGTAGGATGGTTATTTTTTACAGATTATTTGAATACTGGAAAAATATAATAAATACACTAAGTGACAGGTCTTTACTGAGCAACTTGCATGTGCTCAGCAAAGTAGAATAAATAACTGAGGATTCACGATATAGTTTTCTATTAATTGTTACCCAGTTGTAGGTACCAAATTAGTACTCAGAAAAAACACAAGGGAATATATACATACTTCATTCATTTGACATATATTGATAGAGTTCCTGCTTATTTTGTGCTAGGCTATGTTCTAGTGCTTGGGAAAAGCAGTGAGAAAATAAAGTTTCTTTCTACCCATAAGGAGGTTATCTTCTAGTATGTGGGGGTATTTGGATGGATACAGGAAATCTAGTCAGTAAATGTATTCCTGAGTAAGTTTATAATATGCCAGGTGATAAGTGCAAGAAAAAAATAAAGTAGAGGATGTGAAGTAAGGAGTGTCTGGCACATGCTATTTTAAGCATCTATTCTATACACAGTGATCAACTGAGAGAAGGTCACATATGGGCAGAGATAGAGAATGTGGTTGTTTGACCGTAAGTCAAATGGCTATCTGAGGAAGGATGCGGTGAGCACAGAGAAAGCGATGGGCCCTGAGACTGGAACAGGCCTAATGTAGACCCGTGTGTAACTCGGCCAGTGTGCCTAGAGTAGAGTGAATGTGAGAAAGAGTGGAAGAGAAGAAATTAGATGTGAGATTGGGGACAAGTCATGGAAGACCTTAGAGGCCTTGATAAGGACATTACTGAGCGTCACACTGAGCCTGGCAGGAAGCCACTAGAAGGCTGAATCTCAAAATGACATGGTCTAATTTGCAGTTGAAAAAGATCACCCTGGTCCCTCTTCCACGTACAAGAGAAGTGTGGAAGCCGAGAGTCTAAGTAGGAAGTTTTGACTGATGTAGTATCCTTGCAAAGGGTTATGGACAATGTGGGAGCCGGAAATGAAGAGCATTCAACAATTTCCATATAATAATTGACTGGTGAAGGTACTGGCATTTAATCTATACAAAATTAAAGAATTAAAAAAAGAAACAAATAAACAGCAATTGTTTCATGAGAAAACACCTCTTATTGGTACTCTTACCAGAGCTTCTGCAATCAAGCTGTGGGTCTTTGAGAGGAGTTGACAACTCACATTCTCATTGCTGTCGCAACTCACCTTTTTACTTCCTCATGGAGCTGCTTCTTAGTCCAGTGAGGAACCTTGATGGACCCATATAAGAGCAGGTGCTCCTTGGTGGTGAGGTAACTGAACAAGACGTCGTGCTGCATGCAGACCCCCATGTTCTTCCGCACCGTGTGCAGGTCCGTTTTGATATCTTTCCCATACACAAAGATGGTGCCTGCTGAAGTCCCAAATAGCCCGGTCAACATGGAACTGGAAATGAAGAAATGATAAATTAGGTATGAACTAAGTGCTTGAGCTAGATATCGGGACTAGATATATCATAGTTGTTAGGAAAAAAAAGGTACAGTGTATCTTCTCAAGCAAGAGCAAATTGTGAAATAAAATGGTATTAAATGGGAATAAAAAATACAAATTACTTTTAAGTACTTTTTTGGTGTCACGTGAACACTACATGGTGGTGGCGGTCGTGGTGGTGGTGGTGGGAATAACAGGAGCTGTGCTTTGTTATTTCAAGTTCACGCTCTCAGTGAGCAAACTCAGGCACTTCCCTGGCACGCCTTAGTATCAAATTTGTATCTCTAACCCTGGTCTCATCACTCAGTTCCAGGTTTGCTCTGTACCGCTAATACGGTATTTTGTAATCTTTTTTATTTTTTAATCTCACAGCACCCTTGAACCTATAGTTAAATTTCCATGGCATGCTTAATGTTGATCAAAAAAGAGTAAAACAACAACAAAAAAGAATATCCTTACTGTGCTTTGAAATTCTTTTGAAAATAATTTAATGAATGATCTTTAAAAACGTTTTCAGTACACCTAAGATCCCCTCATGGCTCTAGCAGACACTGTCACCGCTCTGTGTATCTCACAGTGCCCTCAATCTCAACATATTTAAAACTGAGCTCACAATCTATGCCTTCAAAGCCACACCCCCATGAAACCTACCACTGTCACCGTGCGATATTCCTGTAAAACAACAGTCGCACAAGACTGGAATCCAGAAGTCATTTTTCATATCCTCATCCATCTCCTCCTAACTACACCCCCATCTCTCCACAAGGCCAGCCACCATCACCCACTTGCCTACCCCATCCCTGTAAACCCCTAACTCTACTTCCTACATGCTGTTTGGTCATCTCTAGTCCTTTCCCCTCCACTGTGACTACAATATTTTCACCTAGATAATTTCCCATCATCTTCCAGATGCTTGGTAAACTGGACAATATTTCCTGCTCATCTCCTCCACTATGCTGTGAGTCCATGAGGTCGAGGAAAGGGCCTGTTTCTCTGCGCTCTGCACTGTGCCCCACCAGTGCCTTGCATTGAAGTCTTACAGATTAAATAGGGAATCGATAGAATATGAAATTTTCCCATAAAAACACATTGAAATACAAATAATATACTTTATTCTTTATATTACAGGATTAGATTTAGAACAATAGTGGCATTATCTGCTAAAATTACAGCCTCTTCAGAAGCTCTTCTATACTTTTCTTGCAGGTCTTTGGCTGCCTGTTAGAAATCTGCCCTCGTAAGCTTTGTATTCCCCCAGAAGCCAGCTCTGAGTTTAAACAGGGCATGCAAATAAGAGAGGCTGTAAGTTTCCTCATTTCGTGACCTTCCTTTATCCTTTTTTGTTTACCACACATAAAAAAGTTAATTCCAATGTTTGGCAGTCACTGAGCTTACTCGTGATGATGCTAAATAGGATATACAGCAGCTGACGCCTTCTCTCAAACAAGGGCCAGAGTGCAATCAGCATCTTAGAGCCGATTCACCAGCAAGGGGAATGTGGAGCATTGGAAACAAGTTAAAATTCCAAAGAAGGTCACTTTAAAACCATCGGAATCTCTTCTCTATTCTGAAGCAGGAAACTGCTACTTAGGAGTGGGGCAGAACCGCCCACATGCTGCTCCTGCGCTTTTTGATGTATCTGCTAGTTGGTGGGTCTTTTGTTTCTTTATTAATCAAGGCAAGGGTTTTCTGTGATGGAGAAGGTGGAGTTGTGTTTACACCAGGATGTGCCATGTCATGTTTATCCACAGGTTGGGATAGAAATGCAAAGAAATGAAACAGCCTGGGTGTACAAGGCCGTACAGATCAGTGGAAATCGGGAACGAACCAGAAAGCAGGAGCTCCCCTTAGGAGACCAGTAACTAACAAGCCCCATCAGGTAGTCCCTCCCTGAGAACGTGGCTCAACATTGCAGAATTTCCTGTTGTCTAAGGGATGCCAAGAATATTCATTTTTATTATACCACTCCCCATTTTTAAGTATTGGCACTGAATTAAAATTTTTGGAAAGTATTACGTGGACTACCCAAATATTAATAATCCTGGGCCTGACCTGATGTTTGAGCCCACAATTGTGAACCTCTGGTTTAGACTCCATTCTGTAGTATCTGAGTAGAACCATCTGACTCCATCTTGGAAATGGAATGAGTTTCTCTTTTATAAAAGAGGGTTAGTTTATTAATAAAACTATCTTCTTACAATATGCTTCCATGACAATGTTTTGGAAGTAACTTACATGGTAGTAGTTTTGCCAGCTCCATTGGGCCCCAGCAATGAGGTAATATGCCCTTCATAAAAGTTCAGATTGAGGTTATCAACAGCAACTTTTGAGCCGTAGATCTTTGTAACCCCATGCAGGGCAACCCCGACTGTGAGATCTTTAGGCTCAGGCTCAATGTTGGAAGGAAACATGTACTCAGGACCTGGAGAGAAATCAAGAGGAGAGTTGTAAGCTCACAGATAAGAAAATGCAGCCAGAATCAGACTGGGTCTTAATTAAACATTGAAGACTATGAAAATATAATTCTCTAAGTTAAAAAAAAGTTCCAGAAGCAAATGATCTAATACAGTCTTCAGTCTTCTTCTCACTTGATTAAGATTGAATGAGAGTGGGGAACTAAGGTTTATATCACCTTTCTCTGTTGGAAAAAGTAGTCACAGAATATAGCATCCTAATTGTAAATTCCACTATCTTTAATGGATCTTAAACATTCAATAGGTGTGTTTAAGGCTTGGTCCTCTCATTAGATGGGAAGATACAAAGTAAGAAGTAAATGTGTACGAGTTGTGATTTTACAGTGAGACTAGTTCAGATAGGTAGTTCATAGAATCCAGTTCAGTAATTACTATGTACAACTCCTTCAGGCACCCCCAAAGGACCACTTATGTGGGTCATACTTTATAAAGATGGCCCACGTATTCACCCAGCATTAGTTAAGACAAGCATTGAACTGTCTTTCAGGGTTAGTAATGAGTTATGCTAAATTACCCGCATTTGTTACTTGGTTACTTCTTATGACTGGTGACAGATGGCTAGAGCTGGGGGCATAGATTGTGGCCAAGGAAGAAAATTTTTCTCTGTGTGAGTCTAACTGGACTACAAAGAGATCTGTAATCTTGGCCTAATTAGCACCATATGCTAACCAGCTGAGCTAATGAGCCCAGAAAAAGCCCCAGTGTAATCCCCCAGAGTCTAAATATGTGTGTGTAGGCGCCCTCATCCATGACTAAAGGGATGCTGATTTTGCCATTTAGGAAAAATCATATTAAACTCCTAGTCATGTGCTTTCTGTGTCAGTTCTCTGGTTGTCATTCACGTTGTTGACCTACTTGTCTTACTGGCAGATGGGTTGGTGCTCTGCATCATGATGTTAGTAAACACGAGGCCATTGCTCTTCTCAGGCTTTACCTCAGCACACCCAAACCGCTCCTTCCAATAGGATGGAAGGATTGGAAAGTACCATGGAGCTGCCATCCCATATGTCCCTGTGATAAAAAAAATGTATTAAGGAAAGTGATTATTAATTGATTGTTAACATGAAACATCAGAAACTAAGCAATAGAAGACTGCATACAGCTTAGGAAGTCATTTCATATTTTGATATTACCTAACACTAGAGGATGGTCTCTGTTTCCAAAGGAGAGTAAAAAAGATAACTTTGTCTTCTTTTTATTTGTTAAAAGCAGCTTCATTGAGGTATAATAACATGTCACAAAATTTACTTATTATAAGTGTCCAGTTAGATGACTTTTAGTAAATTTATAAAGTTGTGCAACAATCACCACAATCCAGTGTTAGAATATTTCTATAACTTGAAAAACTTCTCTCATGCCCATTTACAGATAATCCCTGCTCCCACTCAAGTCCTAGGCAATCACTGACCTGCTTTCTGTCTGGGCATATTTTATCTTTTATTGAAATCTTATACAGATGAAGTAATATTCTTTTATTCACTTACTGCATCAAAAAATGTACCAAACACAAATAAAGCCTAATGGAAAAACATCTATGCATGTTAGAAGGGAAGACGGCTTGAGATCTAAAGGGGGGAATCCACTTGGGTTCTGCCTTTAGAATCTGGTAGCTTCTCCTAGAAGACTTGACTTTCGCCTTATAATATCTCACATTCCTATTTGAAAGACTGGATTGATTTGCAAGACTATCCCATGCTTCTTAGTTGATTCCACCTCTAGAAGGATATCAGAGAGGGAATTCAGCACTGTATGATCTCATCCAGAAAAGTTCTGGTTACTTTTGGGAGGAGAGTACTTTTCTGTTTGTTTTGGAGATTATATATGGCAAGTCAATTATTAGAACATATACATTAGCTGACTTATAAGGATGATGACCATAAAAGGCATATATCTGTGTAAACATGTTTGTACCTGGGAAAACGTTCCTGACGTACCAAGCAACAAGGAAATAAATGAAAGAGTCAGCTAGGATCAGGCAGCACAGCCAGCCAAACGAGGTGGTGTCATCCTGAACCGGGGAGCTGTACATATTTTCCCACTGAAGACCTAGAAAGTGAACACACATCTTTATTCCTCTGTGACATACATCACAGCTGTGAAGGACAAATCCGATTTTAGAGAAGGGAAACGCACCGATGCCCTGTTCTTCATATTGTGCAATGTACTGGCTTGCATAACTGAATGCGGTTGGGGACAGCAGGCTCTGTGAAGACAATGAACAGCAATGATTGTTCTTGGGGATGTCATTCATTTCACCCTGGTGGATCTTAAAATACTTAGAACTTTGGACATTTGTGTAGGTAAATTTGATGTTCACTCTCTAAGAATGTTTAAAAATACAGAAGTCCCTTATCAACTATGCTACATCTCAGAAAGAATATAGAAGGAGTAACCGAAAAAACAAGTAGGAAAGTTGCAACTTGAAAAATGTGTGTTAGAAATTTAAAATCTATACGTAAACTTATTAAACGTGGTTCAGCAATATATAGAATAGAATAATTACAGAATAATGCAGCATTGAGACTAAAATTAAATGAATACTGCAGCGGCCAGAACATATTTTCACTTCATAAACTTATTTCAGGTAATCAAAGGGTTCTGCGTAGAAGTATACTGAAACATCAGGGGATTGAATATTGACAATTGCACCACATTACAAATCTGGTTTTTGTTTAAACTCAGAGTAGTCAGTTTTAAGTGAAAGTTATTCACTACTTTCTATTTCCATAAACCACAAAGTTTTAATACAATGAAATTTGCTTTGGTTTGCTTAATGCTTTTGTTAAGATTCTTAAATTAATTTAGTGCTTTTGAATTGAAAAGGCAGAAAGGAATTTAGAGTTAATTATATGCTGTCAGTGCATTTTTCTCTATGCCTGTAAGTTACATTACATGTCATGAAAACCATGAGAATTGATCACATCTGAGAATAATTCCAACATTAGAGGCTCCGAGATATTGAAGGAGTTGGACAAGAGAGGAGTCAGAATTCTTGACGACCTCTAGAACATATTGTATCCTATTTTAATTTACTTCAGGAACGATTTCTTAACAGCATCACACGTTATGGTTTTGGAAGCTTTTCATTGTCTTTTACTTTATGGGACACAATGATGTGAAAAACTGTCATTAGGACGTTAAGCTTATTTTGCTATTATTGGATTTTTAAATTTAGATAAGTGAACTTTCAGTTTGAGAATCTAAAAACAGTCTATTCGGTCTACTCATCTTCCACACTGACCGTTCCACCTGTTGACTTACCATGAACACTTTAATGACATAGTTTAACTCATTTTCAACTGTGACCAGAACAATAAATGGAAAGAAGGCAATGATGTAGATGAGGCTTCCGATGAGAGCGGCGATGTTGGTGTTGTTGAAGAAGACACTGATAAGATAGCTCATGGCAATAACTGAGAAACTGTAGTCCGAAAAATACAGGAACAAAATGAACCCGTTTGTTTTAGGAAGAATATTGCCAAACTTGAGTATAACGATGAGGATCACAATGGTAATTAGTAAAAATCCAACACTCTCTATAAGCCAGGCAAAAAAGTGGCTACAGGAGTTCACACCCATCATCTTCATGTACTGTAAAAAGGAGAAAAGGTGAGCGATTATGCTGAAAAGTAACTATTCCTGTATCATATTAAAATGCCCATGAGAGTCTCCATAGATACAGAACTAGGCATCTTAACGATTTGCATAAATGAAGCATTTGTTCGTGTTCATGTGTGAACTACACCTGTGTATACCAGTTCATCTTAGATTGTAGGAGCTCAGAATGCCCCAACATAATAAATGATTTGGATGGAGAGGTTCTTTATTTTTTAATCACCATTCCATTTTGTAATTGGTATCTAGCTGATGTTTCCAGATTAAACCAATTTAGAACAGATCATCAAATTTATGGTATCTCCTGCAGAATTTTACAATATGAATTTGACATTTGTGTAGGCATGAATATTTCAAGCAGGCAAAAAGGCACAGTTTAACTACAAGTTCTATGTAGAGGCTGGGATAATAAAAATCCTTCAATTTTTTTTTTTACTATTAATGAACAAAACAATTATAGAACAAGCCTGATTCCTAAGAATTTAAAACATGGAAAATTAAAGACAACCTTCCACCTTTAGCCATATCTTCCCCCTTTTTAACATATACTGGTAGTCTAGGCCATGTGTCATCTTTGTTTTCCAAAAAGACATTCATAAATCCATAGTAAACTCATGTATCTAAGATATATCTTTCCCTCTCAATTAACATTATCTGATATAAATCGGTGATGTCTTTAGAGGCCAAGGCATTTTACACGGCAGAAAAACAAACCAGCCTGACCTGTTTGTACATTAACTGAAAAGGATTCTGAAAGATCTAAAGTCCCCTGGACCTTGGTTGTCTTGAATTTGGTGACATGCTGTACTTGGGAAGAACCTGGACATCCTCATTTCTAGTTTAACAATTCATGATTAATGTTAAGCTTATGAACTTACTATCTCATTAAAAAATACTCCATTGGCTTGGCGCCTGTGGCTCAATCGGCTAAGGCGCCAGCCACGTACACCTAAGGTGGTGGGTTCGAATCCGCAGCCCGGGCCCGCCAAACAACAATGATGGCTGCAACCAAAAAATGGCCGGGCGTTGTGGCGGGCGCCTATAGTCCCAGCTACTTGGGAGGCAGAGGCAGGAGACTCGTTTGAGCCCAGGAGTTGGAGGTTGCTGTGAGCTGTGATGCCATGGCACTCTACCCAGGGGGATAGCTTGAGGCTCCGTCTCAAAAAAAAAAAAAAATACTCCATTAACAGCATTATGATCCAATTTTTTTTTTTTTTTTTTACAAAAAGTCAAGGATTTTCAATACCCCACCCCCATAAACCTAACTTGTTAGGGTGGGGGGATAAAGAATGCACTCTATGTTTTTCTCTACAAGCAAAATAGTGAATTTTACTTTCTGCCTTTGTAACTTACCACATTTTGATAACTCTGCTGCTCCTGTTGTTACCATGGAAACTGCTACCTGACTGCCAACAGTCTAAGCTGTGGGCTTTAAACTAATCACCACTGCGGAAAAGCCGGTGACTTTTCCTCTGAACTTTGCCTTCTTCCTCACCTGCTTCTCTTCCTAATGCTTTTCTCCTCCTAGGCCCTGTCACCCTTTGCAGTAAAGACCCTACCTATGTTTCCATGGGAATGAAGTGCGGACCAAAGTTACAAAATTAGCATAGAGCCAAGTTCACTATGGAAAGTTTTCCCCAATTGCTATGTAAGTTATCATCATTGAACACAAAATTACATTTGGTGTGATAGAGATCTCAGAGAACTTACTCCAGAAATTCTTTGTTTTTACCCCACCCCATTTGAAAAAAATTACTATGTCCTATTGGATGACTGCATTTCAGAGATCCTTCTCTATTCCAATATAGTATGATGATGTTAGCTCTTTTTGTTTGTGTTTATTGCTGTGTGTATTTTGATGTTTTTACTGAGTTTATGCCTACTTGAATATAATTATCTGAAAAACTATGGAGCCCATTAATTTTTTCCAGGGTGATATTTACCACTTACTTTTATGTGGCCTGTACCAAAATATCTTCTCCCCAAGAGCAATGTGTATCAGTAGCAAACAATGTTAGTATATTTCATGAGATAATTATAAAATATCTAGGAAATAGCACTATTTCATTTTGGCCATGAAATAAAGCTGCTGTCATGTAAATAAACATGTCTTTTTTTCTTCCCTCATAATTGATGGCGGCAGTGTAAATCTTATATTCGAGGATATTCTCCATTCATAGACTTGTTGAAGATAATGTGGAGGCTTGACAACCAAGGCTAATGGTATTCATCCCCGTAATTTTAAAATTTTGGAGATTCAGGATCAAATTTCTATTTTGAGGAGTTGATAGAAGTTGGAGATGGATCATTTTGCTCTTCATTGAAACAGGCTGTGGTAGGTGCTTCTAAAACTATTCACCATTTAACACTCTAGCACAAACATCAGTATTAAGCTACAGGATTTTATGCCATGAGAACAGTTGCTATTCATAAAGAGGAAAAGTGATGAGTGCATTTAAGTCATGTATAAATTATCCAGATTCACTGCCAACTTTGTTGTTATAAACAAGGCCAGACTTGCAGAGGGAAGGTGGCCCACAGAGGGCGGCTGGCTGTGCTTTCTTGGATCTGTTAGTTCCTCCTCACGGTGACAGATGTCAGGTGCCAGCTTTGTAATCAAAGAGTCACTTGTCTCAAGCCTCCCAAACCTGCCAGAGCCATTCATCAGGATCTGATAACCTGTTGCTCGAGGAAAACTGCTCTACACAGTGGCCAAAATCTGCCCCAGGTTACCGCAAAGAATAAGAAGAAAGAGATTCTATAAGATGTTGGACAAACGTGCTGCTGCTTTCATGAGAAGCTTGTGTGCAGGGGTTGACATGAAGACCGTCGGGAAAAGAAGTTATTAATACTCATATATTTACTTGGCAGCAATGTCTCCATTCTATCAACAAGTACGTCAGGTGCTAATGCATAAGGAACAATAACATTTTCTATCCCAACAGTAGATACTTCCATTGTTGGTTTTTTAGCACAACATAAAGTATATTCCACATTCTCATCAGGGGTCAGAAGAACATAAAAATTGTCTCTTGTGAATACCCAGCGGACTCAGAGTCCTTGCATAATTCTTGGTAATGTCTCTGTGGCCCACAGATATTTCAGGTTACCTGTCTGAACTCAAAGACTCCAAAATTCTGACTCCAAATAAATATAAGCGCTGAGAACCTTTGGTGACTTCTATTAGATAAAATAAGTGAAGCTAGCCCCAAACCATGAAAATAACAGGCAAAAATACGTACTGTTTGTGTGTATTATAAAACAGCTTTTTATAGCTTTACTATTTTCATTTGTAACAGCAAGGAACACAGGACAAAACTCGATGGAAAGGCATTTTTAAGGTAGTTCTTTTTTTTTTAAAATGGCACACTCGATTTCATAAATAAACTTATTGGACATTAGCATTTGTGCTAATTTCTTTAACAAGGTAATGGAATTCATGGAATCGTTTTCTTGCCCAGATTTTAGAATAATTACAGAAAGAAAAGAAAATATTAATTTTCTTTAGCTTTTTGACTTAATTTGAATGAGAAGAAAGTGGGGCTTGGGCAGCTTTAGACCATAACCAAATATAAAATGATGATAATTTAAAAATGAGTTTGAGTTGCCGGTAACTTAAGAGATTTTCCGTTATCATCCTCTTAAAAGTGTTCATGCTATCAAAATAAGATATTAGTTTGAGATAGCCATGAGGTGGAACAGGCCACTTGATAGTCAAGATGCCTGAGTTCTGGGGCCAGATCTACCATGAACTAGCTCCAGGGTCTTCAGCAAGTTACTTCTCATGTTCTGGGGGCTCAACTTTTTCATTGTCCAAAGGTGGGAGGAAGTGAGATGGAAACCGTGGGCGGCACAGGCAGGCTGAGAGCAAGAGGCACTGGGAACAGCCTTCAGTGCCTGCCTCCGTCTGTGACAAATGTGCCACTTTCCTGTGCATTTAGGATGCTGTTTAGGACATGCTGTTATCTTACATGCCACCAAGAAAGAAACCTCACGGCCAAATAAATCACAACACTATCAAATGCATGCTAATTTCAGAGGCTTTAAAAAGTAAAAAAAAAGAAAGTCAATGTTTCAGAATTAAGAAAATATGAATAATTGATCAAATAGAAAATATGAATGATTGATAGTCTGATCATCTAGACCTCATTCAATGCTACCTTCTGGTAACATAGCGTTGAATGAGGTCTTGATGCTCAGACTCAGAGTGTAAGGGATTGGGCCCAAGTGCACCCGGCTGGTAGAGCTGGATGACAGAACCTGATAGCCCGGTTCCAGGTTCAGTGATCTTCTGCTGTCTAAACTTTCACCCAAGACAAGGTGGTTAAATTTTGAAAGTAGATGCCCACCAAAGGAAGATACAGAGCTTCCAACAGAAACTGGTTCACTGTAAAAACAGCCTTTGCTTTTCCTTTCTTTTCTAGAAAAGACTCTTTTGTATGCTTTGATAGTTTCTGGTGACATGTATATATGCTTTCAGAGGAGTGCCATGTTCAGACACAAAAATAATACAATGTGTGTGTAATGTACGTATACATGTTCACATTTACGTGTGTATATACTATACACATATATTACGCACACACACACGGGTATGTGTATATATATATACACCTAAATACTTATTTACTATTTCTATCACAAGAAATATTTTAAAATATTTTTATTCTGAAATAGAAAAAAACTAAATTTCTATTAATATTACAATTTTCCACTTCTGAGTTTTCCTTTAATCTGTGAAGATTCCCTTCTGAGTATCAGGAAACTTAAAAAGAAATCTAAGGCAGGGCCTTGCTGCCAAATGAGAGTCCAGGGCATGGATTCAGGTTTCTAAATTGGAATTAGGAAACCACTGCTAACACTCCTGAATATGAGAGGACTCAAACCAGCTGATGAGACATTTACCAAATTGTAACTGAAATATAACAATGCAACTGCGAAGATCAACCAGAATTCAAATAGAAAATGTCGTTGGCTTCTTACCTACATTTCTGTGACTGCCCTGGAAGGCTGATACTGAACTCACAGAACTGTGAAGCAGTGACTTGTGTCTTGAAAGGAGACACAGCAATTGCCCAGAAGCACTGGCAAAGTAAATCTGAAGAGGACCAGGGGACTAACAGGTTGCTCTAACCTCATTATTTCAGGTTTTTCAGCCAGGCCTTGCAATAATTACCATGCCCGAGCTTTGAAATGTTTCATCTTTCTTTTCACTCCATGAGTAAGGATGGGAACAGACTCACTCTGGGATGAGCTGATGAAATAAGTCTACTCAGAATCTAAAAACCACACAATACTTTATCATAAATTCTAAAAAGAAGTAAGATATTTTGGATTTGGGCTTAATGATGAAGAACGCACCCAGGAAGACAGCAAGCTTAACACTCCTGGTCCTGACTGCCACTGTGATGTTATTATTAACCTAACCAGAAGCATAACATGAAATTCTCAATGTCTATAAATCAGGAATCAGAGGAAAATGGAGACGGTAACTGAAGGAAACAAGGTGTCCTGGAAAGAGAATTGTCTTTGTGAAAGCGGAGACAAGCCACGTATCTGTTTATGTCTGTGTCTACATTTGGATTCATTTGCTTCTCATGCCAGCGATCTTCCTGCCTTAATCATCATCGTATTGTTATTATTTAAACACTCTCTGTTAGATCCTAAGTTACATAGGTAACGTCTTGAGCAAAAATTATTCTTAGGATTGTAATTACACGCATAGTTCATTTAGAATTATTCATCTTTTGTTTTTCATGGAGGCACTTATTAACTGTTGTGTCACCTCTTGAGAAAACAAAATATTGCCTTATCAGCCCACTGTGTGATTTGTAAAATATTTTTCTTTCTATCTAATTTATAAGGGATGGGTTAGGCTTTCTGAGTTTACATAGGCATGATGAAATTCATAGCAATTGATTGTTCTATTACTATGGAATATTATATTCATAAGAAGAAGAAACTCTCAACATACCTCATGAAGCCGGAGGTCTTTCTCATAAACAAGCTTTTTTACAAAAGCAGCTATGAACACAACCCAGGCAACCATCAGCACGATGGGAAGAGAATAAGAGACACTGGTTAGGAAGCTGTAAAATGAACAAAAAAAATCCAGTGACCAAATAGAATGTCACACTTGAAGACTATAATACAAGCACACACTCCTTACAGTGAAATTACACTCCTGTTTTGAAATTGAAAAGAACGAGTCACCCCATTATTTATGAAATGTGAATGTGGCTTAAGACTGAGCCCACGATTTTTTGTGGTAATGCTGCAAGAGTACAACACCAGCCCTCGATCCTTAGATAAGGTTGCCATATTGTTTAAATTGTTTGACTATGGCCTGTCTGGGAAAATAATTATTATATAGATATAATTGCCATGCTCGAAACCTTTCTGCCTGAGCTAAATTTTCATCTAAAAGGCAAATTTGAAATTAGATGATGATTGGTTTATCTAACTAAAAGCTCTATCTTCCAAAATACTGTATTTATTTACTCTTAGGAAGCCCATAGTTATTATTAAACTAAATTTTCCAAAATGAAATAAAACCCAAAACATTTCATTTAAAATGTAGACAAAGAATGTGGACTCCTCAAAGTAATGCTCTGGGAGAGGAGATGTTCCATAAAGGGTATAGAAGTGTCTTTTCTGATCATATGCTAAACTGGAGGATCCCTGGGTCACCCCAGCAGTCTCCAGGTGCATTCTCCAGGGTCCTGCCCATGACACCTGAAGTTCAAATGCAATGGTTCTTAAAGGTGATTGCATTGGAAGCACCTGAAGAGCTTATTAAAACACAAACTCCAGTGCTCCACCCATAAGCTTTGATTCATTACATCTAGGAGAGGACCAGGAATTTGCATTTTAAACAACTTCGCAGGTGATGCTGAAGCTGCAGGTTCCGGAACAGCCACTATCTGATAATTGCCCCTCTTCTATGGACGGAAGCTAAGGCAATAGTTTTCTAAGTTGATCAGTTTTGCAGATTGGGCTCCACGGAAGCTTTGACTTGGAGAAAGGTCACAAGGCCATTTCCTTTTATTCTATAAGGCTGAGAATTTCCCCCATGCATCCCAGAAGAATACAATATTAATGAAATGTGACATCACTGCCTTCACTATCTACCTAGCATGCAGAAGAATATCGTCATCAGAGAAACGAGTGTTTGGTGGTGGGGGAACAGGGAAAGTTGGGGCCATATCCTATTTTTTTATTTCCTGGGAAACTGTCTGTCATGGAGTAGGAGCTGACAGAGTACTTATCAAATGAATTTTGTTTTGGTCCAGATCCAGCCTTGATGCTGTTTCTAGGTCTAGAATTAAGTAAAGGCCCTCATTCATTAATGACAAATTCCCTGTGATGTTTCTCCCCAATGACTGTACATTTCAGGTTTGGTCTAGTCTATGGGCGAAAACGCTGGTCTTACCATCAGAAGACTGTGTAGTACCAGCTATATACACTTGAGCAAGTTACTTAACCTGTCTTCATTTGGGAAGTATGGACTATTATTTCTGCTCTCATGTACTTTATGAATTTTTTTTTGTGCAAAACAAATGAAATAATAGATGTGAAAGCAGTGTGTGTGCCACAAAGAGTTTGTACTCTTTGTTTATTATGATCACACTCCCATTCTTCAAAGAACACTGAGAAGTCATTGTAGACAGAGAAGATTACCAGCAAATGAACTGGTAGTACATGAGTTTCAGATGGCATGCATTTATCTCACAGAGTTGATCAATACATGGTCAAGATTTCTTTCATCCCCTTTTCCTTAAAATTGACCCCGTATTCATTTTTATAAAATTTGGGAGATTTGGAAGGGATTTTATGATTATCTTGTTCATCTCCCACATCGGACAAGAGTCAGATCAGCAGTATTGGACTCAACTATAGAGGCCAGTTCTCCCCACTCATGGGCCAGGGTTCGGGCAGAGGTAGAGTTATGAGAAAGGAAACATAAATGATTTGGCAAGTACTATGTCATCATTTTGGTAATGATGAGCCGCTAAGAAGGGGCTGTGCCTATCCTGTGGGCCCTTTCCCAGAAACCAGCATGGGGCAAAGCTTCCGCGAATTACCCCTTTCATTTGATACCTCTGAATGAATGAACTGAAGTGACCACTCAAAAATGTAATAGCATTCACAAGGGCTGAAAGTATACACACTTACTTGTCTTTCATGAAGCAGGGATAAGGAATTGCTTGGACCTGGACTGCTATTTCCTGTGAGTTTCTTCCAGTTTGCAATTCCACAATTGCTCTTTCAATACTATCCTGTAAATAAATAAAAGCCCTGCCATAGATCTGGTTGTGTGATGGAGAATTGTGAGGCCCTGGGGCCCAAATCTTGGTTCTTAAGCTTCTTGTGGTCTGCGCAGTCTTGAGACTCATGCGGATGGTGTATCTTACGACAGGAGGCAGAAAGACATTTTCAGAGTCATAGCCTCTGTGCCAACTTCTGTTAGAAGGAAGCTTAAAAATAACACCTAAAAATAAAATGGCAACAACAGCAGAAAGGTTACTTTATGGTTGACATTATTCATTGTTTGGAGGGTACACATAGGGGGCAGCCAAACAGTCATCTGAGTTAGTGATGTGACAGTAGGTTCAGGCTCTTAATTTACAGGAAGGATGGTTAATTGGAGGTGTCAACCTCAAGGATTCAGAGCTAAGAGAGAGAGTCTAACTATATTTAAGAATATAATCACACAGCGAAGTGGCCAGATTAAATACATCATGCTAAGCCACTTATTAAAATAAAAAAAACCACTTTTATAATGAATAATCTTGACGGATAATGAGGATGGACTCAACTTCACCCTGTAACTATGTGATCCTTTTCATTTTTAATTTTTAACTACACTAACAACATCAGACACACTTAGATAACACAGTTGGCTGACTACATGAAAGCCTCTCAATTCTAAAGACATCAGAGGGGGTAATGACCCCCAGACGACTTTTCTGAGTTCCTGATGAAAGAGGTGAGGGAAGAATTTGGCCAATTTTAGTACAAAGAGAAGGTCAAATCCTAAAAGAATAGCACTTACTTCCAAAGAGTTCATTGCTTTTGTAGAGCCTTTTGGCCTCTCTCTCCATTTCATCTATGGTTTTTGCTGCCTGAATACGGTCATATAATACGCAAGAGGAAATATTTACTGTCAGGGAAGATAGTGTGTTCAGCTGATCAATGATGTCAATGTTGTTCTCTAATTTTGTCCGTAAAGCGTCTAAAGAAGCAAAGCAAAAGAGACAAAAATCATATTACAAGACAAAAAACATAGGGCACAATACTGTTTTTTAGGGAATAAACATTATACTACATTAAAGTCAGGCTGTAGAATTTACTCTAAAAATATCTATTACTCTCCACCCAGGAAAATGTGTCCACATAAGCAAATATTCATGGAGCAGAGGAGCTAGTTACAAATACAGTAAACTCAGGTACAAAGAAAGATGCAAGCTAAAAATACACTCTGTCACCATCTAATTAATAAAGGACACAAGGTGAATAATGTTTAAAGCCTACATATATGTAGTTAGTAAGAAAACCATAACTATAAACTAAGGGGGCAATGTCAGAGGAAACCAGGAAGACATACCCGCTTTGTACCGGAAATGGGAATGTACAAATTGAAACAAGGGAAGGTCTGCATAGAACGTCTAGAATAACTAAACTATATTCTTCGATAGGCTGCACTACAGAAACATTTCAAATATTTAAGAACACACGCCACCTGGTTGCAACCTTTGAATATTATTTGACTTAAAACCTTCAGTGAGTTACTTCTTTGGATATCTGTATACATCTAGACAAAATGATGAAGATTTTATTTTAGGTAATTACTCTGGAAGAAAGAGGATTTCATTCCTCCTCAATGTCATGATTCCTTGTGAGGAAATCAATCGGGACAAAGGGTAAATAAGAAACTGCAAGTTAACAAATCATTTGACCAATTAAATTTTTACTGGCTTGATCATCACAAATACGGAGAAGGCTGAGAATATCATAAATCTCTCCTCACAGAATCCAGACATGTCTCTTACATGGTACAAAACAAGACTAAATTTCTCACAGAGGGCAACTTCTTAAATGTGTCTCTCATTAGAATTTAAAGTGAAATGTTTTACTAGATGCAGATGGTGGGGGAGGGGTAGATTGTGGTTGAAGAGTGGCCTCCAGTGGCCGTTGGAAACCAACACACCACCGAGTGATTCCTTAGAAATGCTGGTAGACTGAATCATAGAAACCTCTTTGGGGGTTCAATGCCCCCTGAATTTGAAATATAAAATTTTTTAGATACTAAGTTACATAGATAATTAAACAAGTATCAGGTGTCACTGTTGTCATTTTAATCTTGTTTTAAATTCTAAGCCTCGCCTCCCATTTTAAAAGTTAGGAATGAATGACAGAATTTATATAAGAACTTTATAGCTTATCCCTGATATTTCGATCAAATAGTTCCTCACCCCAGTGCTTCTTATAGAGAATAAATCCAATAATACCTTTCTTTAATCAAACTGGGTTGACTATCATAATATATATACAATTGTAGGCATAATTCCTCGCCACTGGTTTACAGCCTTAATCTTTTATGTCCCAGCAGTGCTGGGGAGGAGGAGAGGCATTTGCTTTGCTACTGCCAGACTCTGATGCTCTCCATCCGTTTCTCATACCCGTGGTTGCATAGCAACAGGGAATCCGACGTAGCCTGAATGAGATGACTTGCATCCGTTCGGCTGAAGGTGCGGCTGTGGCAGAGGGACGCGTAGGTTCACACAGCTGCCTTTGATCCTCTGCAGCCTGTTCCCTTCTAAGTGACCATATGAGGAGAACCCAACCTTGAATACTGATTTTATTTTCTTTCAAGTCTCCCCGTCGCCCGTGTTTTGCTTGTGCTAACTCTGTAATCTTCTCCAATTGCGTTCTGGGTTAGTCAAGTGATACCAAGGCCCACGAAGATAAAAATGTTAAAGGTAGCCAGAAATAAATAATTTCATTTTCTCTCATCGTTAAGTATTTGATTTCCATCAAGTTACTAGAAAAACAAAAAAAAGTGCTGCCCTACTTCCAACACCCTACCTGAGATTGATGAAAAAACTACATGGACATGGAGTATAGTACATTATAATTATTGAAACCACCTGCAGATACCGAGGCAGCCTTACCATCAGCTCTACTGATCATTGTAGGACTAACTGAGAGGAAATGGATGGATGTGTCTAGGGCCTCAATTTTCTTAGAAAGTAAATACAGCAGGAAAGGAAAAGAAGTGACACAGATCAACGTTTTTCACATTTCTGACATGACTGGGGAGTAGAAGTTTCGTGAATCTGGACTCACCGAGTTCGTCTATCTGTTTCAACAGTTCAACAGCATCAAGTCCCACGGAGAATTTTATAAAAACTTGCACAAAGGGGTTCCTTAGAGTATTCTGACAAATGATAATAGGGAATTAGTTTCGATGCAGGAAGAAAACACATTTAACATTGTCTCTTTAAAAACAATGACAGTGAAGTGAAGTAAGCACCCTTGTGTGTTATCCATCCACCATCTTGCAAAGGCTCACACACAAATCCTGAGACAAAAAGAGATGATTGGCATCTGGAAATGACCTGGAAGGCTGGGCTTTTGTTTGTCTATACATAAAATTGGTCGGCGTGCTAAACTGGCCAGATACAACTATAATTATCAACATTACAATATTATATTTGCTTTAACAGATGGTTTGGGTATAGCCATTTTTACTTTTTAATATAGGCTATGCACAATGTTGTGGTTTGTGGTTGAATTTTGTTCAACTGAAACAATTAAAAACAACATTTTAAAAATTGTAATTTCTGTTTGACATCACAACTGATTTGTATTCCAGCCCTAATACTTCCCAGCTGTAGGTTACCTTCCTGTAAAGTAGAGATGAATGACTCATTTCATCAGAATAGTCAAAATAACTTATCATAACATTATTTTGTAGTGCAGCAAGTACAACTATGTCAATATGAAAGACTAAATTGGTGATAAACTTTAAATTAATCTATATCCATGGAAAGATTGAAAAAAAATTTAAATTGCTCCAATCAGCCTCCCTCCACCCATCCCCAAGGGTACAAGTGAATCTTTCTAAGAGTAGAATGTAATTGTCTTAACATAATAACTAAGAAAATGACATAAAGGCTACGTTAACCAGTTTGATGAAAATATTTCAAATTGTACCCCATATTCCATTAATGTACACAGCTATCATTTAATAAAAAACATTTTAATTGCTTTAGAATATAAAGGCTTTTATAGCTATATTCCAAATTAGAAGAATTTCCCCGTGCACCACCACTGGAGTACTGTTAACTAATATTTATTGAGCTTGTGCTATGTGCTGGGTTTACAGCATTGAACTTGACTTTCTCACTTAGTTTTCACCAACACCTTGAGGTAAGTGCTATTATATGCAGTTAATAGATGAAAAAGGTAGGGCTAAAGAAGCTACAGGAATTCTCCTAAGGACGCACAATTGCTGAGGGACAAGGAAAAAGTTGAAGAGGGAGAATGCAACTCAATTAAAGAAATGTTTTTTCCCGTGATATGTTTATTCATGGTCCACATAGTATGTAAAGTAGGCTTAATTAAGTTGGTTATCCTTTTAGAACAAAGTTTGATACCACTTATTCTTTCCTTCTTACCAGTATTTGCTGTTTTATGGTGCAGATGAACAACTAAGAATAGCATTTATCATTAAAGCACATACCTAACATAATTAATCAGCTAGATCCATAGCTGCTGAGGGCTCTAAAAGTAGCCGCTCATGCTTGTAACCCCAGCAGTCTGAGCAGCAGGTGGAGGGCTTAAGCTTAGGAGTATGAGCCCAGTCTGAGCAACAGCGAGACCTCCATCTCCACTAAAAACAGAAAGACTAGTTGGGCGTTGTGCGGAGGAACTTGTAGCCCTGGCTATTTGAGACACTGAGGCAAGAGGATCGCTTAAGCCCAAGAGTTGGAGGTTGCTGTCAGCTGTGACACTACAGCACTCTACCCAGGGTAACAGCTTGAGACTCTGTCTCAAAAGAAAAAATAAAAAAAATGTAGTAGAATAGTTGGCTGCATGCACACTGATGAAACTATTATGTGTAGAACATGTCCTGTTAATTCAACCACGTTAGCTAACAAAACTTAATAAAATAATATGTGGCTTTTTTTTCTCTTTGACAGAAAAAATGTTTTAGGAGAAAAGACCCATCTACCACTCAGAAAAATACATTTGCCAGAAGTAGCTTTTGTTATCTGAGACTCACTAGAAAAGGCATGCTTAAAATCAGACCCAAAAGCTAACAGTAAATTGTGATAAGATGTTTGATGAAAAGCTTATTTTCTATTTGCTAAATGTATTAAACATCTATTTTAGAAATTTTTTTTATCATTTATGACAAAATTCAGGTTGTACTTGTAACTGTACACTAATTGCTAGTCAAAACAAAAACTGAGTAAAGTACCTTTGAGGTACAATTTTTCAGTTCTTCTGACCAACTTGTGTCATTTAATATCCTTTATTCTGTGTTTAACTTCCTGAGCCTGATCATTAAGAAGAGCTTTTTTTCCCCTGCAACAATATTCTGGGATTGCATCAATTTTCCAAGGGACCCTCTTTGGTATGCAAGCCAGTCTCTCTTGAAGGTCCTAGACAGTCATCATTCTTGCCAACTTTCTTTTCTTCAACTGATGACTGGGCTGACTCTGCTGCTCAATCTCCACGTGTCAATAGCTGCTTTTGTGATTGGAACATCTCAGCCAAAGTATTTGCATCATCTTAGGAAAATCCCGCATCTTTTACAAGAACTGCAAATTACACTGTTCAACTAGTGTATATTGGATTTGAGTTGTACTGTCAAATCTTCACACTGGAGTGAGCAGGAAGGATTGTTTTGAGTAGGGACTAAATTTTGAAGAGGCTTATTTGTCTCATCACGATAACTTTTACTTCCTTGGGTGGCTTTGAACCGAAGACAATTAGATAACTAATGAGACGACCTTGTGTCCAAAGGTTAAAATAAATTTGGTATCTTTTTAATACATATTTCACATATTACCCCCTCCTCAAATTCCCCAGATTTAACATCCTCCAGAATATTAGAATTTTGGGAATTCTGGTTTAGTTAAAATAGCAAAGGAAAGTAATTTGAAAGAGAGAAATAAATAACATAAGCATATGTTAGAGCATTTTACTTTTGGAAAACTAATTTATATCACTAGTGCTGTCTCTGGATCAACTTGTAAGATGGGTTATCTCTGAATTATAGACGGAATTTGCAGTATAAGAGGTGAGGATGTCACCCATGAACGTGAGTACCATATTTGTTATTCTGTCTCAGACCCTGTCTCTTGAAAGAGAGGCCATATCTACATGTGCATTCTCAGTTACTATCTGCCCAAGCCCATTTACATAACGAAGGTGATAAAAATCTCAAGGAATTATAATCCCCGGTAAAGTGAATGACAGAACCATCTCATACCTGGAGCACTGGAATTGCCTGGTTTAACAGGTGGAAGGAATTCACGAAAAGTGGTGACTTATCCATCCACTCTTGAGATTTTTCTCTCAATTCCGCCAGCTGCCTCAGAGTTGCATTGGACTTAAAGACAAAACAAAAGAAACCGAATCCGTTAGTATTTCGCCTATCTTTAATAAAGGTATCTAAAGGTTGATTTGTTACGTACCAACAAAAAAACAGTTCTAAAAGGTAGACTTTGTAAAAAATACTATCAGAAATTTCCCACCTGGTTGGAAGTTTAAAATGAAAGCTTTGACAGAGTCAAGATCATGTTTTAAAATTCTGGGAAATTTGGAATTTGCTTCATGTCCACACGTGAATTTATAGCTAAAATGTAAACATGACTTCTGGAGTTCTCACAAGTTTTTGATTTTTACCAATGATACGCTTAACTTTTCTACTAAAGAAACGTCCTAGTCCAAGGATTTAAGAAGGATATTCTCATATATTTCTGGTAGGAATGGATGTTATAGCCTTTTGGGGAAGCAATGACAAGAGTTATCAAATTAAAATACAATATTCTTCAATCCCTCAATCCTGGACATTCAGCTACCTGAAATAAACACCACTACGTAAAACCACACGCATGTGTGTTTTTAGTTGTGTTTAGAATGTTAGTTGCCATGTTGTTTACAAAAACACTGGAAACTAGAGGAACGCCCAACAATTGAGGATTGGATGACTAAATTTCATGTTATGAAGAAAATTGCCATCTTTCAAAATGATTAATTGGGCAGCGCCTGTGGCTCAAAGGAGTGGGGCACCGGCCCCATGTGCTGGAGGTGGTGGGTTCAAACCCGGCCCCAGCCAAAAACCGCAAAATAAATAAATAAATAAATAAATGATCAATTAAATGATACCTATTGAGTGGAAAGAATTTCCACAATGTGTTCTTGTATGAGAAAGGCAACATGTAGAAAAGTCTTATAAAGCAATCTTTTTATTTATTTATTTGAGACAGAGTCTTGCTATGTTGCCCTCGGTAGAGTGTGCAGGGCGTTATAGCTCACAGCAACCTTAAACTCTTGGGCTTAAGCGATTCTCTTGCCTCAGCCTCCCAAGTAGCTGGGACTACAGGTGACCGCCACAACACCCAGCTACTTTTTTTGTTGCAGTTGTCATTGTTGTCTTAGCTGGCCCGGCCAGGTTCTATCCGCCAGCCTTGGTGGTGTACATGGCTGGCACCTTACCCATGGAACTTCACGTGCCACCAAAGCAATCTTATTTTAATAATGCAAACAATGGGCAAAGAGCTGCCAATGAATGCGTATGCGGTAAAATAATCAAAGAAGGATTCCACGAATGTAAGTTGTGGAAAGACATATTCAAATGCTAACATATATTAGTTTATGTGAAGAGAAGAGTAGAATCAAGAAAGAAGAAAAAGTGAACAGGAAAGCCAGGCAGAAAGGAAAGTAAAAAAGACCACTTAGGAAATAAGCATACAGAGGCTGAGGCGGTGGATCGCATGAGCTCAGGAGTTTGAGACCAGCCTGAGCAATAGCCAGACTCCCATCTCTACTAAAAACAGAAAAACTAGCTGGGTATTGTGGGGGAAAATTATAGTCCCAGCTACTGAGGAAGCTGCGGCAAAAGGATCACTTGAGCCCAAGAGTTTGAGGTTGCTGTGAGCTGTGATGGCACAGCACGCTAGCCTGGGACAATAGAGGGAGACTCTATCTCAACCAAAATAATAATAATAAATAAAAAAGAAAAGAAGCATACATATAATTTCATTTATGCAAAATTATGTAGAAATATATAGTTAATAAAGCAAATAAGGTATTAAATCCAAAACAATAAAAGCAAAGAACATTCAGTGGTGATCTCCTATCCATTTTATAAAGACCTAAAAATGATGATTGCATTAACGTACACAGTTATGCTATAAGAAATAATAAAAAAGAGTTAAAAAAAGACCTAAAAATAATGTTACATTCACATAAACCATAATTTAATGACTCAGTAATAGTGAAGCAGAGATCTTTTTTTTTTTCACTTTCTATCATTTTAAAAGTATTAAGTGTATAATTCAAATCACTAAAGTCAACTTGAAAAGTAGGAGAAAAATGCTATTATGATTAAATGAGGCAGTAAATAAGAATGGTTACTATTAATAATGTCTTTCTCTGTGTCTGTCTTCTACACACATACGAGATGTTAAATTGTACAACTAAATAAAAAGCGAAGAATCTATACCTCAGGGATTGCTCTTGTTCAAACTAGTTACACGGTGCCCAATATTATTTTTTCCAGCACAATCATTTTTACATACTTTGAAAGTTAGACACCAGTTGTAGGAAACTTTTCTGCCTTTCGAGATAAATTGAAAAATCTGAGGTCCTGCTTCAACTAACCTCATTCCCAAGTGTCAACATGGTTCATTTCCCTTCAAAGGGTTACCATGCAGTCTATAGAGCTTGCACATATCCAAGGCAGAAACTGGGAATTATCCAGAACTTCAGAAAGCCCAGGGTAATAATAATGGCAAGATACAAAGAAACCAGTTAGCTAAAGTAAATTTGGCCGTTGACTACTTTAAAAACCATCTCAATACTCAAAATAGAAACTTTGAGTTATAATTGCCAAACCTTTTCCATTATTGCCTTTGTAGCTGGGTTGTATGGTGCATATAAAATCCTTCCCAACAGCATGGGTTTCAAGAAAGCCCAGATCACAGGTCCCGCAGGCATGTTAATGATGTCTTTATAAAGAGAGAAGCAAAATGGTGCTGGAAGGAAAAAAGCAAAATAAAACTACTTAATGGACGGATTGCAAACCTAGTTCCTCATGCTAAATTGACACAGATAATTCTTATCACACCCCAAAACACACGCCTTAGCACTTCTTATATTAGTAACAGATGTGAGGCATCTGGTATCAAAGTGAGAAAGCTTAGTAACAAATCTTTTTTAGGGGAGAAAGTTTAGCCCCATAAGCAAGCCCGGGATAAGTGACAGCATTTTACCAAGAGGAGGTAGCAGGATGGAAAACCACGTTTCAGAATTGCCAGCAGATCCATTTCACCGGCATTTAATTTTCTAAAACTACACAAAATCCTACTACTAGAATAGTACCGGATACAGAAGAGCCACTTAATAAATGTTTGGTGAATGAGTAAGGGAGTCACCCCCGTTGCTACCCCAGACAGCCATATATTGACAGAGCTTGCTGGTCACATTTCCCATCTCCAAGTTTATAGATCAAGTAAACGACTTTGATGTGCTCCTAAACAGTTATGATTCTGCCGCATTCTGCAGCTCTCTCTACCAGGTGTGATATAAATTTCCAATTCTAGAATGTTAAGAAAAAAACAGATCTAAGGCAAGTTTTTCTCTTATCCAGAGGCAAGGAAGATGTGGATGATGCCTGCCAAATTCCAAGTATAGCGTTGTGGTTAAGGAGAAAGGCTTTACCACAAACCTCCTGGCTTCAAATGATAGCTCTGATGACTCTGGAGTTGAGTGACCTTGGCCAGCTTATTTACCTTCTTTCTTTCTTTCTTTCTTTCTTTCTTTTTTTTTTTTTGCAGTTTTTGGCTGGGGCTGGATTTGAACCCACCATCTCCAGTGTATGGGGCCAGCGCCCTACTCCTTTGAGCCACAGGTGCTGCCCAACTTATTTACTTTTCTTCGTGCTTAGTTTCCCTTTACTAAGAGGGCTTAATATCCATGACATACTCAACATGCAGTAAGTGCTGTATAAGCATTTTCTATTTTTATTCTTGGGCAAAATTAATACTTCATTATTCTGAAAAGCTAATACAGAATAGACAATGTTCTTAAATTGTCATTAAGAACAATTACGCTTATTTCAAAGTGTGCTTACTGGTATCCAGGGGAATTCCATATTTTGAAGCAATTTGCTGTTTGCTTAAGTTGTAAGTCAGAAAATCCTTGGTGTGGTTTCCCTTTGGCTTCTGGGAAGAGGGCAGCATGGCAATTAAATATTCTGTGGTAATTCCTTGGGAACACAATGCTTGGGAAATGGTTCTAAATGATCCCTGGGGCATGTTCATTTGGTCGCCTCTGTACATTGCCTGGGAAATAAAAAAATGTGATTTATTAGCCTTACATGAGCTATAGATGCCACTAAAAGCAATATAGACAGAAGACCTGATAATGTTTGATAATGCTTAGACAATTCCTATAATTCCTTTAAAACATGTCTCCCAAATGTAAATGCAGAATGATGATCTTCACCAATTTCAAGGCAAAGAACATGGCCAGAGTAGCAGAATTTTCTTGTAGGTGATTTTCTTTTAATGGACTATCTTTGAAGTGGACTGTATCATAACTAATCTTGAATACAAGTTAATATGAGAGGAATTTTTCAACAAGAGCAATTCCTGGGTAACTTTTCTACCTGTGTTAATGGAACACTTCTGGGCAGATGCATCTGTTTCAGGGATCTCATCTTGTCTAGCAGCGGATGTGTGCCCGAAGCCATCTGATTGAGAATCTCCTTCAGTCTCATGAAGAGTTCTATCATCTTTTCTACTGGTTTTTGATCTTTCCTAGGGAAAAACACCTAACAGAAATAGAACACAAATAAATCATCTGTGCAGAGAGACTGGAACCCTCATGCACCGCTGATAAGAATGCAGAGAGGTACAGCCACTTTGGAAAACATTTTGAAAGTTGTAAAATAGCTAACCATAGATTTACCAAACAACCTGGCAATTCCATTCCTAGTATTTATCCAAGAGAAGTGAAAACATATGTCCACTCAAAGATTTGTATGCAAATGTTCATGACAGCATTATTCACAATAGCCGAACATGGAAACAGTCCAGGTAAATGAATTAAACAAAAGGCATATCCTTAAAAAGGAACACTATTTGGCAATAAAAGGAAATTAAATACTGACGCGTTGCAATCTGTATAAAACTCAAAAACATTATATCAAGCGAAAGAAGCAACACAAAAATACCGCATTTGGTATGATTCGATTCATATGTAATATCTAAAAAATACAAAGCTATAGAAACACAAAATAGAGTAGAGGTTGCCTGGGCAACAGGTCAAACTGAGAAGTAACTGCAAATGGATATGAGGTTTCTTTTGGGGGTGATGGACATGTTCTAACATTACATGGTGGTAGTGGTTGCGCAATTCTATACATTTACTAAAACATTGTTGAATTGTCCACTTAAAGTCAGTCAATTTTTATGGTGCATAAACTATACCTCAATAAAGCTGAAAAATAAATGATTTTAGAAGTCATGAAGGCAAACATCAGTTACATACTATTCCCCAAAAATAACATGATGTGATCCTAAAAATCAGAAAACTATGTCAAAAAAGCTTACATGATTTATCAGGCGACTGAATTCTGAAATGCATGTCTGCTACAGGGAGAAGCGTTGAAAATATTTAAAAAATTTTAAGATGATTTCCTTCTCTTACTCTTTTATTTATTCAGCAAACACTGAGTGCTGGTGTTATGTTGCCCACACTGCACGAGGTAGAGGGTTTGCATTGGTGCACAATTCCTGCACTCAGAGAACTATGAAGAAGGGTTTAAATCAGGGGGAATAGATATCAAACAAGGCCACAAACAGAAGGCTGGGGGACATGAGAAGGCAGGGAGCACTTAGCAAAGAAATCAGAGGTCTCTTTCCAAGCTGGAATCCTTAAGGATGAGAAGGGACAGATCAGAGGAAGAATAAAAAGAAGGGTGCAGGTAGACAGGGAACGTCTGAGGTCCCTTGTCTTCACATCTCCCACGCTGTTTAGCTTGCATTCATGAAGACACAGCTGCCTCAGTGGCCCAGCTATTAATTGCAAGTGGATTTTTTTTCTAAATTAGAACCAACATTTCCATTTTTCAATTAATATTTTCTATTCTAGTTTAGAAATTCTCGGCATTCCTGTATTGGCATAAAATATATTGACTAATGATGGGAAATTTCTATTATTTTTGTTTACAACATTAAAAAAATCGAGACTGTTCTTCTGCTTGACAAATGAGCCTGTTTAATGAGTATACTCAGCAAGAAATGCAATGTTTGATTTCTGCTCCATAGAGATAACATAAAATAAGAATGACAATTGTAGGCGAGTGAAATTAATAAGTATATGTCATATGTATTTTAGGTTATACTTTC